>CAUYRT010073264.1:0-79328 GCA_963574885.1 Lepilemur ruficaudatus
TGCTGGTGGGACTGCAAATTAGTGCAACCTCTGTGGAAAAAGAATTTGGGGATTTCTCAAAGAACTAAAAATAGAAATACCATTCCATCCAGCAATAGCATTATTAGGCATCTACCCAAAAGAGCATAAGACATTCTATAATAAAGACATCTGCACCCGAATGTTTATGGCAACACAATTCACTATTGCTAGGTCGTGGAAACAACCCAAGTGCCCATCAATTCATGAGCGGATTAAAATTTGTTATATGTTTAAAATGGAATATTACTTAATTATAAGAAATGACAGTGAGCTAGTACCACTTATATTATCCTGGGTTGAGCTTGAGCCCATTATCTGAAGTGAGGTGACACAAGACCGGAAGAATGGGCTCCACATCAAACTAGTACTGACTGATTAACACTATGGTGCTCAAATGGTGGTGGTGTTCACCAGGGATTCGGGGGTTGGGACGGTAGACCCACATCTGAGGGATGTGGTGAGCATCATGGAGGGGAGGGGCATACCGCTAACCCTTGCTAGGGAGAGGCAAAGATATAAAATGTAACCAAAATATTTGTACTCTCATATTTTCCTGAAATAAAAAACAAAACTCAATACCATAGCAAAGGGGAAAGACTATGCCTCTAACATCAGCCATCAATATTCATGATGTCCTTTTATTGAGGTCACAATATATTAATAGTTATGTAGAAACTCTGATTTACAGGTGGTCACCAGAGGGACATGTATTTCAAGCATTATATCACAGAAGCATGTTTAACCAGATGTAGAATCTCTCTCTCTCCGTTTCACCCTTGCCCTGCCTTCTCTCTTTCTCTCCTTTCCTGTCTCCCTCCCTTTCTCCCTCTCTGTTTTTCATGCAGTCAATTAGGTTTTAAAAGCACCACATTAATAACATATCCAAACCCAATATTTCGTCCATTCAAACTATTTCAAAAATATTTACTATTTTAAATGTCTGTCAATTGGGGAATGGTTGATATATCCACAACTGAATGTTAGTTAGCCATTAAAATGTTTATGGTGCTTTATTATTTTTAATTTCAGAATATTATGAGGGTACAAAAATGTTGGTTACATAATTTGCTTTTGTGCAATTTGAGTCAAAGGTGTAAGTTTGCCCATCACAAATGAACTTTGTACCCTTTAGGTGAATATTGACCTGTCCTCCCCTTCTCCTCCCATCTACTTGGTTTCCATTGAGCTTAACTAAGGGATGGAAAATAGAATTCCATGCAAATAGAAACCAAAAGAAACCTGGTGTAGCAGTTCTCATATCAGATAACATAGACTTCAAATCAACAAAAGTAAAGAAAGACAAAGATGATCATTATATAATGACAAAGGGAAAAATTCAACAAGAAGACCTAACTATTCTAAATATGTACATGCCTAACACAGGAGCACCCAGATTCATAAGGCAAACCCTACTTGATCTAAACAAAATGATAAATAGTAGCATCGTAATACCCGGGGACTTCAACACTCTGCTGACAGAATAGACAGATCCACCAAATGGAAAATAAACAAAGAAACAATGGACTTAAACAAAACTCTAGAACAAATGGGTGTAACAGACATTTACAGAATATTCTACCCCCAAACCACTGAATATACATTCTTCTCATCAGCTCATGGGACATTCTCTAAGATTGATCATATCCTAGGCCACAAAACATGTCTCAACAAATTTAAAAAAATAAAAATTATACCATGTATCTACTAAGACCACAGTGGAATTAAATTAGAAATCAACTCCAACAGAAACACTCATCTAAACACAAAGTCATGGAAATGAAACATCCTACTGCTGAATGATAGCTGGGTCAAGGAGGAAATTAAGATGGAAATCAAAGATTCTTTGGATTAAGGGGACACAAGTCATCCAAATTTATGGGATACAGGTAAAGCAGTCCTGAGAGGAAAATCCATATCTTTAAATGCCTACATGCAAATGACAGAAAGATCACAAAGCAACAATTTAATGAAGCATCTCAAGGAACTTGGAAAGGAAGAACAAACCAAACCCAAACCCAGCAAAAGAAAAGAAATAACCAAGATCAGGGCAGAACTAAATGAAATCAATAACAAAAGAATTATACAGAAGATTATGGTGTTTTAATGATATACAAAATGATTTTAATTTACTGTAAAAAAGCAGGATTGAAAATCTCTCTGTTTCTCTGTTTCTCTCTCTCTCTCTCTCTCTCTCTCTCTATATATATATATATATATATATATACACACACACACACACACAGAGTACATCAACTATATGTTTATGTACATTTATATAATGCAAATAAAAATACATGAAATATTAACAGTTATTATCTCTGGTTGTGGGATTAGAAATGCTTTCCTTTGTTATATTGTCCATATTTTCCAAATTTTTAGCTCATGTCACTTTTAGAGGCAAAAAATATCATTTTACAAAATAGAAAGTTTACTGACTACCACAAGGGAAATAGTACTTCTCGGTGCAACACACTCTTCCCCCTTGAAGAGATACATATCATAGTGTGATGTGTTGTGGTCAGTCATTTGTGTGTCTGCTTTTTAGGGGTCAGAGGCCACCTTTTTTTTCCACTGTCGAATCCCTATCACAACACACAGAGCATAGTATAGAGTCAGTACTTCCTCAATAAATGTCTACTGTTAATTTACAAAGGATAATACATAGGTTTTCTCTTTCATCCACAATTAAACTCCTCCAAGAATCTCTCTACTGCTCTTCTGGCCAGAAGAGACACAAGATGACTACTTATCAATCTACTTGGTGAGAAATGTTGTGTAGCACAAAGAGAAATACACTGCTTTTTACCATATAACTTAGTGCAGTCCAAATTTTCTTATCTTGTTAAAAGCACTGTGTCTCTCTGGGCTGCCCAGTTACCTTCTTCTTCACTATCCAATTAACAGCATGTTAAACACTATTCCTGTAACAGCTTTAACCTCAATCACTGACTGCCCTGTGGCTTTCAAATCCTTTCCACTTACACAAATGCCAAGTCATATTGCTCTATTTATTGGAGCTACTGAAGTAGAACAGAATTTGTTTACTGCTATGGGAGCCAATTCTCAAAATTTCCTGTAACCCTTTGTGGTTTCTGTCTCAGATAGTGACCTCACACTTATATAACAATGTTGCTAATTTATTTGCAAGGTCTTCTGGTACCCAAAGAGATCCCCTGTGCTATTCAGCCATGTAACCAAAACAGGCACTATTTTCCAGGGACCTTGTGAATAATTTTGAGAAACTTTCCAGCAAATTCTTGGTCCTTAGTTCTCCTTCCTCTAGAGAAGCAGCAGAAAGTACAAGGATTGTTTTTGTAGCTTTCCTTGAAAGTACTGTAGGCATATAATGAAATGGCTGGTTAATCACTCAACTTGCTCTAAATGACCACTGTGTGAAAAGTCAATTTTAGGTACTTTAGAGGGGACACAAAGAAAATAAAATATGGAAAGCTCTTTTGTCTATACCTCTCAGAATTTGACAATCTAATTATTGTCCAAGCATATAAATGCAAGAAAAATGTTGATTATTCCTTTCAAAGAACTAGAAAAATGTAAATTATAAAGTCAACTGAACAATATTTTCTAAGCCAATAAGAAAGAAGAATAAGCATGGAACAAATTAAGATAGCTTTCCTGGAGATGTGATTCTATAGACAGAGCTTGAAGAAGGGAAAGTGTATGGTATACTGGTATAGTTAGTAGTATATGGCTTGGTACCTAATAGTCACATAGAAAAAAAATGTCAAATTGAGAATGCTACTGCCCAGAGAGCTCTGGTGGAGTGGCATAGGTAGAGACACAGGTCTAGCATCAAACAGCAGCAATTCTGGAGATTTTCTAGAACTTACAGCTAAACAGTAAGGCCTGAACAAGATTGCATGGGAGTATTATGGCTCCCCCAAGGCTAAAAGAAAACCTACTATATTGCCCAATATTCTAAAGGTTTACAGATAACCATTGCCCTCTGTAATTGCTAATTCTGTATGAACACTTGCCTATCTCAATCCACATGGTTCTTAACTGTATCTACTTCTCATGCCTATAACTTCTTACAGACTAACCTGTGCTCTGCTTGCCAACATGCTGCTACTATTATTACTAATTATATTAATACTTCCAACTACATAGAAAGAACTTTACACTAATCTTTTCATTGACTCTTCACAACAACGCTTTTAGGCCCTAATCATTACACAACTTGCATATGGTCACACATCCAGAGGTAGAAGAACTGGAACTTCAATCCAAGCTTTTCTTACATCAAAGTCCATTCTCATTTCCATTATTCTATAAGCTTTCAATTCGTGAATGAAAAAGTCAAAATTTCAACATCTTTTCATTTGTCCTCCTAGAAATCATATAAAATGAAAACAAAACAAAACAAAATCTTTATAAAACCCATTTTTAGAGAAACTAGTGTGGCAGAGACTGAAATTTCTTCACCAAAATCTATTTCCTTGCCTTTATGGCAAGAAGCTATACTATATTTTTGAGACTTACTTGCAATTAGATATCAGAACGTGATTGAGTCTGGACATTGAAATGTGGGTAGAATTAATATGCACTATTTCTAGGTCTGACCCACAAAATCGTCCCATGTGCCCTCCTTCTTTCTTCCCATACTGCCAGTAGGAGCCAGATGATCTGTTAGATGACTCAGAGGCACTTGTAGATGGCAAGGCCACATAATAGAATGGATTTGTTTACCTGATTTATTGTTTTGTTTTCCCATAGACAATAATTCGTGACATCATGGGTGGCATTAAGCATTGCACCAACGAAAACACACACACATATGCATACACAGGTGTGGGCATAGGCATTGAAGAATTGTATCAATATGCGTCTTAATATACACACATTTAGGCATCTGCCAAGAAAAATTTGCACTTACATTTGGTTTACATTGTTTTATTTGAGCTGGGCCAGACAGCTCATTTAGTTAGAAATCAATATTAACAAAACCAAGGTAGAAGGTTGACATATATAGAGAAAAATTGTTCCAGCAGCTACAGCAGGAGCTCTAACCAGGCCACAGACTGAATCCTAACCTCAGCTCAGTGAGTCACCATGCCAAGGGAGATTTTGGCTCAAGTGAGATTATGAGGATGGCTCAGTGCAAATCCACCCCGACTACTGGAGAAAAACTAAAAGAAGACTGCTATTGGGTCCAAAGTATATCATTTTTATATACAAAGGACAGTTGGCCCATTCTTTTCTTTGTTCATCAAACTGTAAACATCCCTAGATCCCTCCTTACTTCTAGCAGCTCAATATGTGCTCTCTGCTCATAATGACCTTGGCTCTTGGGATTAGCACAGCTTTAAGGCTACTGAGTTGGTTTATTTCTGTTTTATTTCCCCTGGAACCAAGCAGAATGTGCACACAGAGAACAGTCCTGACCTTTGAGCTATATAATGCTTTTATAATCAATATCACAGAAAATGCATGGATTTATCAGTTCTAACACTTAAAAAATTGTTATACATCCCATTAGTAATGTTGCTGTCAGCCTGCCCAACAAGTTTCAGATCTGTACCATGACTATGCAGATGAAAGAACTGAGGACGTGAATACCAAGACTATCTACAACCATCCACTGGTATCTTTTTGGGGGGGAAGAACGTTACTTCTAGATAGTGGTGATAGAGCTTAAATTCCTAGATGCTGAGCCAAGTAACCTGACAGAAACTTATGTAATCATAGTTTCAGAGACAGCTCATTTGATCTTCACAAGCAATTTTGAGGCATTCAGGGAAGAGTTTAATTGTCTTCATTTCAGAGGAAAGGAAAAAGAGAGAGGAAGTGACTTGACCAAGGCCACACAGCTGCTTGTTGATAGAGCCGAGACTCTGTCCTGGGTCTTATGATTCCCACACGTTGCTCATTTCAGCATATATTTGCCTGGCCTATTTGGAGCAGTTGCTCAAATAAGATGGGCTCTTGTTCAAAATTAGTCAGCTGTACTGACCTTGTTCTTGGGAGGAATGCATCTTTAAGGATGGCCAGGTTCTTGTCTGTGTCAAGATTGTTGGCAACAGTTTAATTGAGTCAAGAGAATTTACCTTGATGACAACTTTGAAATCAGAAGGCTTGATGGGATTTTTTCACCCCAATATGTCCATTTCCTTAATTTTCATTTCTTCTATTTTATTGTTCCCTGATTTAAATAAACATGTCTATTTCCATTGGAAATTAAATACAATATTCACCCTGTAGGAATTTTAGGAAGGAGGCCTAAGCAAAATAGAGCTGAACCCAGATGTAAAACTGAAAACAGAAAGGGCAGAGCTTCCGAGTAAGGAGGGAGGCCAATATGTGAACAAAATGGAAAACAAAACACTATCCCTCACCTATGCCCTCCTTTCAATCAGAAACACAAAACAAGATTCTTAACCTATACCCTATTATCCAAAACTTCAGATAGAAAGATAGAAAGACAATCAAAATAAGAACCCATCAAAATTATCAAGCACTTCCCAAAACATACTAAGTCTATGACTAGTTAAAATAGAGCCCTAAACTGGAGAGGTGACCTGATGGGCCCCTTATCCATCTCCTGGTATTCACGCAGTTCATTCCTATGTATTTCAGAATTGTTCACTTTCAAAGATATTCAGAAAGGGCCATTATGCAACTTTTCTCTGAGGTTGTGTGTGATTGAGCAAAGATATCAAAGTTGTCTTAAATCATATCAGCTTTGTGGACATAAATCTTAAACATAAATCTTTTCCAGACTGTTGAAAAACTAGTTTTAGAAATAGAATATGTTTATTTGTTAAGTTATGGTCTCAGTTATAGGACACGGAAGTAATAAAGAGAAGCAAAACAGATCTTTGTTCCTGAGGGCTTACAATCTATTTGGGGAGATCCATACTAACAGTGTGATAGGCATTGCCGTAATATTTTGCATGAACTTCTATGAGAACAAAAAGGAAAGAAGGATCAAATCTGAATAAGGGAGTGGAGAAGGATTTGTGGCTGGATCTTGATGGCTGCCCAAATAGTTCACTAGATAGAAAAGTAGAAGAAGATGCACATGGTTCAGAGAAACCAAAGAGTGTGGTGTGTTTGGGGAACAAGCACATCTATGTGCCATAATTTTATGGATTATTTTAGTGGCAGAGATGAGGTTTGAATTTGATGGTAGGAGCCATACTGTGAATGGCCTTTTATTCCATGATGAGGATTTAGAATTACATACTATAGGCAGGTTTGTGAGCAATCACAAAGTAATACGTGCAATTTAGAAAAAATCACTCTGACTTCCGGATGGAGGAAGGGCTAGGGGGAAGAGACTAAAGGATGTGTTACAGAGTTCAAGTTGTCATGTATCTGCCCGGAGCTATCCAGTTGCTGAGACAAACTGGCAGTGCTGAAGAGGGGAGTTTAATACTGATGAAAATAAGAGGCAGGAAAAAATAATAAGAACATGTAAGTGAGGAAAAAAAACTTGAAAAAAGAAGGAAAGGAGATTAATATGAATGTTAAATGTGATTAAGTGTTTACTCTGTACTAGGCATAGCACTAAATGTTTTATGCATATCTGATTTCATGTTTACAACAACCTGATGAAGTCGGTACAACTGTCCAAGTTTATAGATGGAGAATCTACAGCAGAAAGAGGTTGTCTTGCCTAGAGTGATACAAAAGTGACTGATGAAAGGAGGATTCCATTCTCCACTCTTAACTACTTAGCCAGAGAAAGCAAGAGCAAAAGTAAGAGAAGGGGCACAAAAAGAGAGCAACAGAATGGAAGAAAAGGAAAAAGAGACAGTGAGAGAAAGGAAAAAAAGAAAAAAGTGTAAGGGAGAAAATGATGAGAGGGAGGTGTGTTTTATTATAGATGACACTGTTATGCAAAAACACTGGAAGAGTTCACTAAACTTTGCCTTTAAGTCCCTGTCCATGGTACCAAAGAATAGTGCACAATGGCATGAATGAACATTTCCCTGACAACTACTAGCCAGTGACATATATCAGGACCCAGGCCTAACTATTATTAGGTTAACTCACACACCCTAGTAAATATTCGACTATTTTTAACTTATAAAAACAGCATCTTAATAGTTCGCCACCCCACTATCTTTAAAGGTAAATATATTCTCAACCTAATGTCACTTTCTTACCTCCAAGTCTTATCACTCCAAATTGTCCTACCACTTTACACACAGAAGCTGGACCTATGCCAAGATGGAGTGACTGTCAATAAGCCTTTACGGGCACTTAGGAGGTGGTTCACAAGTGGAGCAGCCTGGTTTGAAAAGCCAAAGAGAGGTAAACACTAGGGATATGTATACTTTTTTAACTTTATTTTTGCTGTGGTGGGTGGGGATGGTGAAAGGAGAGAGAGCTGTCAGAGTACTAACTAAATCGAAAATAGGACCTGGGAATAATTGAGATGTGCATGTTTCTCTCATCGGGGCTGATAGCAGGATGTTATTAAATTGTTGTAAATGATAACTGCATTCAAGCTCACTTCAATCTTGTTTTACAGGTCTTAAAGAGAAAGTTATTTCAAAACTTCATATCAATTAACGGGTCAGTTAATAAAAGCTTTCTCTCTAAAAAAGATTGCTATCTCCTTGGGTAGATTGCATTTTTAATTACGTGAAATCATCTCCAGGTAAAACTGCACAGAGTACCAGACAAATCACCTCTGCTATTTTGCAACCAGTGGCTTTCAAAGATCCTTATTTTTGAGGGCTTTCATTTTCTTGAACACTGGTGAAATGGTGACTGGAAGACAGATGGAAAATCAAGAGAGGAAGCAAAAAGTGAACTGCTACACATTTGATTATTTTTCTGATTATCAGAAGCCAATGAAAAGAGGAGAGGAAAAATATCACTTGGCAGATATGAATTACATTTTTTTCTCTTTTTTTTTCTTTTCTAATAAACCATCTCCTACTGGGGAAGGAGATTGTATTCAATACTGGACACCAGCATTTTAAAGCTGGGAGGAATTTTAGATATTATTTAGTTCTACAGTTCATAGTTAAGAAACCAAGAATCTGCGAGGCTGCATGTGCTGGCCAAAGGTGAGTGATTAGCAATCAGTATAGAACATAGGCCTTCTGATCCCCCAGCTTTTGTTCATTACACCAGGCCATACTATCTTATTTTGTGTTCTTATGTTATATTATAATAACTAACATTTATAAGCACTTACTAAACACTCTATATATAGCAGCTCATTTAACCCTTATAATTCTTTGAGTTAGCTAATATTTTTATGCCCCTTTTCATATGAGCAATTTGAATCCCAAAGAAGTAAAATAACTTTTCCAGGATCACTCAGCTAGTAAATAGTGCAGTGATAATTCAAAACAAGTCAGTATGGCTGCAGAGTCATTTTTCTTAACTCTTATGCTATATATTATGGTATCTATCTTCCTAGGTGCATATTCTGACTCCCCAACTGGATGTGAGTGACAGCACCACTAATAATACAAGTAGAAAGCATGGAACATATCTTTGATCCTGAGGAAGGTAATAATGAAGATAAAAACAAAATGAAACTTGGAAGGTGACAAGGTCAATTTGTGTCATAAAAACCTGATTGACTGGATATACATGCAGGCTCCTACTGCCTGTTCTTGGCTTTTCTCCCTAGAAGTGATGGACATACCCTTTGACCTAAGTTTTCCCCAAAACTCCTTTTGCAATATTCTAAGCTGCTCTTATAATAACTTGGTAATAAATGATGTCTGATGGCTTCATGGAGAAAGGTTAATATGCATTCAACAACTTGGGTTGTTCAGCCTGATTGCTTCAATACAAGAAGGGAGTAGATTGACCCTCTGTCCCTGACCCCACCAGCAGAAATGTAGTCAGTGCCCACAATAAGCAAGCTATCACCACTGGCATTATGGGAAAAACTGAAGAATCTATCAATTCAAGTCACCAAGCATCCATTGTGTACCTCTTCTCTGGCAGTCACTGTGCCATGTCTTGTGGAAAATACAGAGAAGAAAAAGACACAGCCCTTATCTTTGAGTGTTCTTCACAAACTAGTGGTGTAGTACTTGTAAATAACAAACTAACACCTGAGGCAGAATAACAAAAATGTCAAAAATGAGTACCAGCAATATACTATGGGCACACATAGAAGTAATTTCTTTTCACTTCGAGAGCCAAGGAAGCTTCAAAATACAGGTATAATTTGAGCCGAGACTTGAAGAATGAGTAGATTTCACAGACAATGATTAGGAATAGAGGAAGGAAATAGCATTCTGAAGAGATCACTGAGATAAAAGGCCTGAAGGTAAGACATTTCAGGACATATTCTGATTAGACTTCAGTTGGCTATTTGGAGGGGCAGATAGGTAAAACAGAAAGGGCAATCAGAGGCCCAAACATGGAGGGCCTTAAATATGCAGCTAAGGAATTTGGCTTAAAAAAAAATTAGAACAGAGGATAGACAGAAGTCCAACTGTGCTTTAAGACAGGTAATCTGGCATTATTGCATACAGTGGATTGAAAGGAGAGGCTAAAAGCAGTAAGACTATTTGGGACGTTCTTATAATGGAAAATAAAATTATAATACCTGGGAAGAGTGATGATAAATAAAGTCTATCTTTGAGGAACTTCCACAAATATTCTGACCTTCACCTCCTCCCACCAACAGCTTTCTCACTCTCTGCCCTATTCTGTAAACATCCCTCTAAGTGAACAAGAGGGGGTGAATGAGTTGATCACTGAAGTTCCAAACCTAAATATCCAAGAAAACAGTGTTCTTCACTACTGCACAGTATATTCTTGAAATGAATCTCATGAAGACTGGATGTTTATGATTACCACGAACCAAAGTAAAATTTCAGCATCTCAACTTCATAGCAAGTAAGTTGCCAGGCATAGACAAATACCAATTGTGACAGACATATGTTAGGCTTTAAATGATTCACCAGAATGTAGGCCAATCAGAAAGAAGCAGCAAATTATTTTTGAGCTGTCCTTCTGTCTTTTCTCCTTATCCTAAGGTGAGCAGTTATTTAAAATATTCCACTGGGATTAAAGCCATTCTAAGGGAGAAAATAATTCTACAATATGCATGTGTGCTTGGATTTGCCCATTCTTACATTTTAGAGTGAGGACCCAGGCCAGAAACCATGCTTGTCACCTCTAGAAAGTAAAGTAAACTGATTTACACGTATTCCTATACTCTCCTCATGCTCTTCTATTACAGATGTGACCAATTCCAGTTGCTTTGAGACCAGAGGAAAGGTCAGAGTTTCAATAATATTAGGGGTGGGATTATTTCATTAACATTGCCACAGGCTCTCCTCCTTCTGAATGCGGAGGAAGGAAAAAACTTGAGAGACAGCTGCCGTCAGGAAGTATTATGCTTCACAGTGGCTTGCATTGCTCATGTGGGGCATTAGAAGAATGATGGCAGTTAAAATTTGTTTGCAAATCTGTTGTTTCCTGGTTTGCTTCTAAGAAAACATACCACCATCTGTCTCACTGGTCTTAAATCAAATCCTGTCACTGTAGCTCTAGTGCTCTCTGCCTCTTTGTATTCTGCTTTCTGGTTTAGTCTTTGAAGAAGCCCAAGGGTTGTGCTTTAAGCATTTATACTCTCCAAGAATCCCAAGCAACCCCAAATCATTTTTTTAAGACAAAGACATATGCTTATGCTCCAGAAGAAGCCATCTATATAGACTATAACATCTATATAAATGTTACGGGTGAACAGTGCCACCTGGAATTGGGTAACACTACAACCCTGCTATGGCCTATGACCTCCCAGACCTTGATCTGAGAACAAAAAGGAATTAAGTAATGGTTACTATGGGAAGTCCTTGTCACCTTCTTTATTCTGCTTTCTCTCTATTTTCCGTTTTCTCCTATGCCAGAGACAATACTCTGTGCCCACCAAAATCTATGTTCTTTTCTTGTTTCTGAGTACATCACTAGACTATTCTTCCAAGTCTCTTGCATCTACATGGGGCCATGTAACTAATTCTTACCAATAAGCAGAAGTGATTTGGGTCACCCTTGGACCAAACATCTTAAGAGTAGATACGTCAATAATTCTAGGAGAAAACGTTGGAAAACCTCTTATAGACATGGGCCTAGGCAAAAAATTTATGAAGAAGACCCTAAACGCAATTACAATATCAAAAAAATAAATAAATGGGCCCCGATCAAATTAAAAAGCTTCTGCACAGCCAAAGAAACTATCACTAGAGCGAATAGACAACCTACCGAATGAGAGAAAACATTTGCATGCTACACATCCAATAAAGGACTGATAACTAGAATCTACATAGAACTCAGGAAAATTAGTAAGAGAAAATCAAAAAACCCTATAAAAAGTGGGCAAAGGACATTAACAGAAACTTTTCAAAAGAAGATAAACTAATGGCCAAGAAGAATCATATAAAAAATGTTCAACATCTCTAATCATCAGGGAAATTCAAATCAAAACCACAATGAGGTATCACTTAACTCCAGTGAGAATAGCTTTTATCAAAAAAGTCCCAAAACAACAAAAGTGGGTGTGGATTGGGAGAGATAGGAACACTCATACACTGTTGGTGGAACTGTGAACTAGTACAACCTCTGTGGAAAGTAATATGGAGATACTTCAAACAACTAAAAGCAGACCTACCATTTGATCCAGCAATCCCATTACTGGGCATCTACCCAAAGAAAAAAAGATGTTCTATAATAAAGACATCTGCACTTCAATGTTTATAGCAGCACAATTCACAATCGCAAAGATATGGAAACAACCCAAGTGCCCATCAATACATGAGTGGATTAATAAAATGTGGTATATGTATACCATGGAGTACTACTCAGCTATAAGGAACAATGGTGATATAGCAGCTCTTGTATTTTCCTGGTTGGAGCTGGAGCCTGTTGTCCTGAGTGAAGTATCACAAGAATGGAAAAGCAAGCACCACATCTACTCACATCAAATTGGTACTAATTGATCAACACTTATGTGCACATATAGGAATAACATTCATTAGGTGTTGGGGCAGGTAGGAGGGGGTGGAGGGGATGGGTAAATTCACACCTTATGGGAGTGGTGAGCACTATCTCGGGGATGGGCGTGCTTGTAGCTCTGACTCAGGTGGTTGCAAGTCAATATATGTAACTTAAACTTTTGTACCCACATAATATTCTGAATTTTTTTTTTTAAAAAAAGAGTAGATATGTCTTCTGTGTCTCCTCCAACAGAAGACACTAAGGCCCTAAAATATGGCAGAGCTACTAGATGGAAGGCTGAGACTGTGATGACTGAGTGGACCAGAGCTCTCTTGCAGTTCAGCACTGGATGATGACATGAAAAAGACGTATACTTTTGATTTGTAATGCCAGCACGATGTGGGAATTGTTTGTTATAGCAGTTACCGTAAACTGGCTTATATAATATACCTGCCCAATGTCCTCAGGCTTAACCTTTGTCCCCACTGCTCAGGTCACTCCATTAGAGATTCCCACCCAAGTCTGATCCCCCATCTCTTAATGAAAGTCTCTGTGCTCCTCATCGTATTCAATCAGGAGTCTGTTCTCTGTGACCTAAGATTTTGATAGAGTAACCAAAAATTTCATGTATTAGCCATTAATGGGTTAGTGGATGCTAGCTCCCTTGGATATAAGGGAATCTGGATGAGGACAGAGCTCTGGATGGCTCATGTCTGTCACAATGCCACTGGTATCCAGTAAAGACCATCAGGCCAGAAATGAAGAGAGGATCTAATGGATATACTAGGCTGAGAACTCTACAAAACCAGGAACTGGATCTGTCTTTAAAATCGGGGAAGAGTGAGTTTAAAACCCAACTTTGCCATTTACCAGCCTATGATCTTAAGTAATTTACTCTCTGAGCTGAAGTTTCCTCATTTTAAGATGGGGATGGAAAGTAATACTAGTTTCTTCAATGGATTGTTTAAGGATTAAATGAGATTAGGTATGCAAAGTGTTTAGCATACTGTCTAGCACATAATAATCACTCAGTAAGTGGTAGCTATTACAATGGGATACATATCATGTGAGAACTAGTCAGTATCTTAAAGACCATTTCATCCCCACCTCATGTACAGACGGTGAACTAGAGGCCCAGACAGGAATTTTTTCCTTCTCTGAAAATTCAGCACCAAATAAACTAGTTCCATGACACCTCCAGAGATTGTTCGCATCTGTATTTCCTTAGCTCTTGGATATGGGATTTGGATAGTGTTCTTTGGACTTGCCTCTTCATTGAGATACTGCTGTAGCAATGTCTTCTGGGTATTTTATTGGAGGTGGATCGGGAGCAGACTTGCCCTACTTTTAACTCTCTCAACAGAACTACGAGTAGCGCAAGGGAGTATAGCTCCTCTGCATCAAGCATCCTAGTGCTCCATCAGGGAGCAGTGGGCTCTCAAGCCATGTTCTCCAGTGCCTAGACTAGTGGTCTTAAGAGGACATTCAAAAGTGTCTAGTTTGACTTTTATTTATGAAGAAAAATAATCATGGCATACTTCATAACTCAAGCCCTAATGAACTGCTTAGTTACCATCAGAGGAGTCAGTGGATATGACACATAAATCTGACCTTTTTTGCCCTCCCCACAAGTATCTTAATTTTTCAGATTCATACTCAGGATCCAGATTAGTCATGGCAACTAGTTCCTAATCTAACAGTGGTACAAGAAGCTTTCCTCCCCCTTTCCTTCCCAGACCTGTAATCAAATCAATAGCCACAACTTTGGCTTCCTGGCCTGGGGCTGAGCCAGCCACAGCCACAAAAAAAAATGGCAATGCTGAGGGCTTTGTTATTTTTCATAGAAAGAGATCTCACTATTGATCACTAAAGCAAATAAAAGCTGGTGGCAGGGTGGGGAAGCTAATGGAAAGAGATGAGATAAAATCAAGCTGGGTGTCCCTGAGGTCATTCTGTGGATAACTGAAGGAAGTTTGAGTGAGAATCTGAAAAAGCAAATAAAAGAACCCCAATTCTGCAAGCACCGCACGGAGTATCTGACAGCCCTTGCTGTCTTGGTATATGTTATGTTTTTTCCAGCTGAACTACCTAATGATCAAACATGACACACCTCATGCTTACTAGCCTTTGTTCAGGAAATATTCTGAAATTTGCTACCCAGCTGGGAGCTAAGACTGTGTACATTCTTTCCACTTTACTGGAAGACCTTTTTTTTTCCTTTTTCTTTTTTTTTTTTTTTTTTAGCAAAAGTGCCTCTAAGTGCTATTACTACTGTGCAGATGTGCCTTGCCTTATGCAGGTAGGTTTGAGAAGACTTCTCTCAATTGAATTCTTGTAAATCAAATTATATTTCCTCCCTGCAACACAATACAATCACAGAGCAGCTTTATTCTCATTTGGGCTCTATCCTCAACTGATAGAGGCTTGAAGATTTGTGCTGGCTTCTGTCCCCCAGTCCAATAGTTAATGATTTGAAAACAAAGGTTTCTAGCACAAGAAAAGCTATTTCAGAAGACTCCTTTAGAAATAACGACAATGTCAACAGCTGCAGCTGTCATTTGGTGATCACGGCCTATGCATCACACTGAGCAGTTTACATGTGTTATCACATTTAATCCCAGAAGTACTTTGAGGTAGGTATCTTAATCCCTATTTAACAAGTGCAGAAACTGAATCTCTGACAGAGTAAGAATTTTAATCAAGTTCACGTAGCTACTTAGCAGTAGAACAGGGCTACTATCCCATAGACACCAGTCTGACTTTAAAGCTTTGCTCTTTTAACTACTGCCTCTCTAATTTTGGGTTAGCATTGTGAAATTTGCCACCAATCTATCTATAGTTGTAAAATAGGGGAGAGATGTCTAAATGAAATGCTTTAATGATTACCTGGAGTTTAGTCTTGACTCTGCACTAAATTGCTGTATGAATTTGAGCAAGCAGCTTCCCTTCTCTAGTTCTGTTAGTCCTGTCATCTATAAATTTAGGAGATTGATTCAGGTAATCTCTAATGTCCTTTTCTCCTCTAGAAATTCATTCCTACATTCTTTTAAGTTCCTAAGAGAAGCACAAAAATCCTTAAAATCCACTTAGGTGCCATTTGCTGCCACAAGTCTCTCACAAGTTCTTCCAAAACGGGTATTTTTCTGCATACTCATTTTGAAAGTCAACACATGCAAAACTTTTTGGCCTGATACTTCAAGCTAGCATATTTTGTTCTGGTCTCAGTAAAGCCAAATGAACAGTTTGAATTTTCTACTTTTCAGTAGATCATTTTGACTTCCTTATCTAAATGTCCTATCTTTGCCAGTACAATGATACCCTACCTGGAAGATGACTTTCTTGTTTCCAACTGGCCTTTTTGAAAGCAACAAAGAGGCTGTGGTAGGCTTGCCATTAGCTCTGAAGTAGTTAAAAGCAGGATGCCAGATGCATCTCAAGCACCACAGACACACTGCACCCTGGGTTTGGTTTTCTCCTGGTTCTGCTGCACTTTCAGGAAATGATCTAGAGCACCAAAATCTAAAAGGAGCTGTGCTCTTGCATACCCAAATGTGGTTCAAAAGCCATGTAAATAAATATAACTGAGCTGAGCTGAAACAGCTGGGGAGTTCTCAGCAGGGACCTCTAATGACCTCTGAATTGGAAGGGCCACAGCTGATCAAGGAATCATTACTAAGATTAAAGGCTTATACCAAAACCACTGTGAGTCTTAAGCTACTGAATTTACAATGTTGATGGCATAAACTGGAAAGCACTAACTAGCCATGTTAATGTGCTGCTTGAAAGTCAGAGGAAGCAGAGAAAGCTGAGTTGTTTCTCTACCCTTTTCTGCACTTGCAGTGGAAACTTGACAGTTGAGCTTTAGGAGATAAATTGTTTTGTTTCACAGCCTCCATTGTTGTTGATGCAGAGGAGCCTTCTTGCCCTTTAGGTAAGTGGTTTATAGCACAGTGCTAGAGAAGTGAGTGAGTGAGATGAACCGACAGCGTCTATTCCAACAATACTGGCCAAAAGGCATGCCAGAATCTCAGGGAGAAAGCAGAGAAGGCTTGGACAGGGGAAGTCT
The DNA here is from genome assembly GCA_963574885.1 of Lepilemur ruficaudatus. Classification (NCBI taxonomy): domain Eukaryota; kingdom Metazoa; phylum Chordata; class Mammalia; order Primates; family Lepilemuridae; genus Lepilemur; species Lepilemur ruficaudatus. The sequence goes on from CAUYRT010073264.1 coordinate 17,030, forward strand.
GGGGACAAGGAAAATGACTACGTGGCTTGGCCTGTAAACGGTGGTTGTGGAGTAGGAAGGCGCTCACTAGTCTAATAAATTCTCAAACTTCAGTTTGATTTGGGCTGGAGTTACCATCTTAGAAAGGATGAGAGGTCTAAGGTCTAAGATGCGCCTTTGATTTTATAGAACTAATAGGTCTATTGAGATTTTAGGGGTCCCTCGATCCCTCCAAAATCTCCATATTTGTCTGCTGAGGCCTGAAATCCCTTTATAAAAATCAGTGCTCATTGTGGAATAAAAGGCTTAAGAAGCAAATGTCTACAGGCAAGGAAACACTTTGGGGTAGGTGAATTTCTCAATCAATCTCAGATTCTAAAGAATGACATCAGTTCTTTTCCTATTTGGGTAAGGGGGAGGTTTATGATATAGTAAAATGGCAAAGGGACCCTATAGGGTCGGGGTGCATAGAGAGGCAAGTCTGCCTCTAAATGAAAAAAGAAATGGTCCAGGTGGACACATCCCCACCTGGCTGTGTCACAAAGTGTCCTTGAGATAAAGAAGAGCATGAAGTAGAGAGTGAGGGATGCAAAAAGAGAAGCTGTGCACCAAGATATTTTTGTCAAAAGATTGAAAAGCAAACTGTTTTGCATGCCTTATGAAGCCTTTGGTATTTTGACTTTTAATAAGCAGCCTTCATATAATGGAGATTTATTGCCAGGGGTTTTCTTGATAGAAGTATCCCTGCGGATACAAAGAAAAACTATCACAGACTCCATGGCATGCAGAGCACTACTAAAATGTAGATCTTGAGTCCTAACAAGGCTTTCTTATGCATATACAAGACTCATGCTGTTTAAAACATAATGTATGAGTTTGAAGACAGGCACCTTGCCTCTGGTGGTCAGCAGGACCAGAACACATGAGGTGGATGCTGAAAAGGGAGCTCTCCCTCTGGAAACTATTAGTGATTCAGCTGGCTGAGGGTGGGACAAAAAGAGCAGGACCCCCTAATAGGCAGACATGAAACTGAGGGACTGTGATGCAGAAGTGACAGCTGGCAACCTGTTAATTCAGCCCACTGGACCAGCATCTGCCAACTCCTGAGTAGTCACCCCCAACAGTAGCTCTCCAGGAGCAGGCAACCACCATCATTGGAGTTCCCACCCTGGAAATGCTGCAGTGCATGGCGGTTTAGGGCACCACCCTTCCCGGGGACTTTCGTGCTGGGCACAGTGGACTATGCCCTTGGAGGTGGGGAAAAGCAAGAAAAGCTGCTTTCTCTGTATGGCTGGTGTGAATCTGTGGGACTTCAGTGCTGGAAAATAGTGATCTGTTGATTTGGCTTGCCAGACTGGTGTCAGCTGGCAACTCTTAAGTGCTCACCCCCAACACTAGATCTCCAGGGGCAGGCAGCCACCATTTTGAGGGCCTCCAGGCCAGAGATGCTGCCTCATGTGGCGGTTTCAGGAAACACCCCTCCCACAGACTGGGGACTTCCATGCCGGGCCTGGCAGGATCGGCCCTTGGAGGTGAGGAGAAGGGAGAAAAGATACTTTCTCTGTGGGACTGGCGTCAATCTGCAGGACTTGGCGCTAAAACATAGTCAGTGGACTGATGATTCAGCCCACCAGACCGGCTTGGGTCATCTAATAAGAACATAACTCCAGGGCTTGCGCTCCAGATCCAGGAGGCTGCCAGCATTGGGCTTTGTGGACAGGGAAGGAAAAATCTGGCCAGATACCTCAGCAATTATATCAACTGACCCACCACCAAGAGCAGCTTCACAAGTGTGGCAAAAGAACCCTGAATAACATATTCCTGGCTCCCCTTAGCACCAGATCAAGCAAACATAGAAGCACACAAAACAAACCCAGGCTTGAGCTCACCAGCTGCGATCTATCTTGCCCCTAACCCCATCTTAAAGGGTAACAGGGTCCAAGTAACCTTTGTGAGTGACAAGGCCCCTCCCAAAGATTGAGGCATTCATATACTCCATCCAGGGGACCATAGCCTACCCCAGAGACACCAGATTATCTCAATAACTGACTCCTCCATGCAAACTACAATCAAGAACAGAGAGGGTAACCCCATAGCTTAACACAGTGCCTTACATCTCAAGCTATGAGAGGGCAGTGGAGTCATACCCACAAGTGCAATCCACCAGCTTGAAGCTTAAGCTGGTGGACCAAACTCACTAGTTTCCATTAGCAAGAAGTGAAGACAACAGATCACAGATGACCCAATTTGCTAAAATAACCCTAAGGCAATAAAGTACCAGTCCACCTCTCCCCAGCACTGTCAAGGAACAACCCTTGGGGACTTGGAGATAGGGCCAGAAATCAGTCATAGCACCCCAAGTTCTGGATGAAGAAGCCTGACAAGAAAGAAGCAGTGAAAGAACACAGACAACATGAAAGATCAGAGAGAAAAGTCACCTCCAAAATAAAACATTAGATCCACAACAACCGATACCAACATAAGCAAAATTATTAAAATGACAAAGCAAAAATTCCAAATATGGATTGTAAGAAAACTCAATGGAATTGAAGAGAAAATAGAAACACAACACAAAGAAGCCAAAAGAACAATACAGGAAATGAATGAAAAATTCTCTAAAGAAATTGAAGTATTACAAAAGAACTAAACAGAAATATGAGAAATGAAAGAGGCATTCAAGGAACTACAAAACACAGTGGACACCATTTAAGTTCATTTAATTTGCTTTATTTTTAATTTTGAGATCACCTTTTAAAAATTAGTTTTATAATTATGTTGCAAAGTTACATCTACTAAATAAGATTTATTCAAAGAGGTCTACCTTATAGTCCTTTGCCCTCTTTTTTCTATAAGGCAAACACTTAAAAGTGTTTATTCAGGGCTCAACCTGGTCAAAGATGGCAAATTTGATCCTAAAGATGTCAAATATGGTTATATACCTAAATTTGTAATTACACTTAAATAAAAAATTTTGATTGTTTTTTGGGAAAAAAACACAGTGGAAAGCACTAAGAATAGGGTGGAACACTCAGAAGAAAGAATCTCAGAGCTTGAAGATAATGCTTATGTGCTAAACAAATCAGATGAAGAAAAAGAACACAGAAGAAATATGAACAAAACATACAAGAAATGTGGGATTATGTAAATAAACCTAACAGGAATTATAGGCATCCCAGAGAGAGAAGTAGAAAATACACAAGGGCTAGAAAATCTATTTATTGGAATAATGGAAGAAAACTTACCTGGCCTGGCCAGAAATCTAGATATCCAGGCACAAGAAACACACAGAACACCAGGGAGAGTCAATGTGAAAAGACAGTAACTGTGTCACATAGTTATTAGGCTGGCCAAAGTAAACACAAAAGAGGCAATCCTTCAAGCAGTAAGAGGAAAACAGCAGATAACCTACAAGGGAAAAGCTATCAGACTAATTGCAGACTTCTCAACTGAAACCTTACAAGCCAGAAAGAATTGGGGACCCTTCCTCAATCTTCTAAAACAGAATAATGGCCAACCTAGACTACTTTATCTGGCAAAACTAAGCTTCACCTATGAGGGAGAAATGAAGACTTTCCAGACAAGCAGTCACTGATGGAATTTGTGAAGACCAGACCTACCCTGCAGGAAGTACTCAGACCTGCATTATACACTGAACAATGCAATAGACACCCACCAAATTAAAATCATTCAAGAGTTAAAGTCCAGAACCCTGATTCCACAATGGCTGGAGAGGTAAAACAAAACAATAAGAATTTATCCAAGAGTATGAACAGAAATCTACCCCAAATATCAATTCTCTTAATAAATGTAAATCGCTTGAATTGTCCACTGAAGAGACATAGACTGGATGAGTGGATAAAAAATACACAAGCCAAGTACCTGTTCTCTCCAGGAAATGCAGCTTCCCCACAAAGATGCTTTCAGACTCAAGGTGAATGGTTGGAAACAACCTTCCACACAAATGGAAACCAAAAGAAAATGGGGGTAGCTATTCTTATTGATATAAGATAAACTTTAAAATAGCAAAAGTAAAGAAAGACAAAGATGGTCACTATATAATAGTGGAGGGGAAAAAATCCAACAAGACTTAACAATTTCTAACATTTATGTACCCAACACAGGAGTGCCCAGATACATAAAGCAAATGCTGTTTGATCCAAATAATATGAAACATAATGACATAGTAGCTGAGTCTTTCAACACTCCATTGACTGAACTGGACAGATCCTCCAAGCAGATAATAAGCAAAGAAACAATGAACTTAAACAGAGCTCTAGAACAAATGGGTCTAACAAACATCTACAGAATATTACACACACACATACATACATACACACAAACTGAATATACATTCTTCTCATCAGCTCATGGAACTTTCTCTAAAATTGATGACATCCTAGGTCACAAATCAGATCAAAACAAATTTAAAAAATAGAAATTATATCGTGTATCTTCTCAGACCATAGTGATATAAAATTAGAGATCAATTCCAACAGAAATACTCACCATTTCACAAAGTCATGGAAATTAAACAATCTATTGCTGGATGACTATTGTGTCAAGGAGAAGATCCAGATGGAAATCAAAAGATTCTTCAAACTAAATGATAACAGGGACACAAGTTATCAAAATCTGTGGGATACAGCAAAAGAATTCCTGAGAGGAAAACTAATAGCCTTAAATGCTCACATCCAAAAGATGGAAAGTTCACAACTCAACAAACTAATACACTGTCTCAAGGAACTGGAAGAGGAAGACCAAATCAATCCTAAACATAGCAGGAGAAAATAAATAACTAAGATCAGAGCAGAACTAAATGAAATCAAGAACAAAAAGAACTGTACAGAAGACTAATAAAACCAAAAGTTGGTTTTTCAAAAAGATGAAAAAAATTGACAGCCCTCTTCCTTTATTGTCAAGAACTAGAAAGAAAAGGACTTTAATAAGCTCAATTAGAAATGAAAAAGAGAGGGAACTACAGACAGCACAGAAATACAAACTATTATCTTTGAATACTATAAAAATCTATATGACCCCAAAATGCAAAATATGGAGGAAATGGACAAATTCTTAGAAACACACAACTCTTTAGGCTCAATGAGGAAAAAATAGAATTACTGAACAGATCAATATCAAGGAAAGAAATTGAAGAGGCAATTAAAAATCTTCCAACAAAAAAAGTCCCAGACCAGATAGGTTCACACATGAATTTTACCAGACTTACAAAGAAGATGTCATACCTACACTGCAGAAATTATTCCACAAATTGAGAAGGACAATATCCTCCTCAACTCATTCTATGAAGCCAATATCACCTTGATAGTAAAGCCAGGAAAGGATACAATAAAAAAAGAAAACTACAGACCAATATCCTTCATGAATATAGATGCCAATATTTTCAACAAAATCTTAGCAAACTGAATTCAACAGCACATCAAAAATATAATTCATCATGACCAGGTGGGCTTTATCCCAGAGCTGCAAAGATGGTTTAACATATGCAAATCTAAAAATGCAATTTATCACATAAATAAAAGCAAGAAGACCATGTGATTCTTTCAATATATGCAAGAAAAGCATTTGACAAAATCCAGCACATATTTATCATAAAAGCTCTTAACAAAATAGGCATAGTTGGGACATACCTTAAAATTATTAAACCCATATATGATAAACCCACAGCCAACATCATACTGAATGGAGAAAAACTGAAAGCATTCCCACTTAGAACTGGAACCAGACAAGGTTGCCCACTATCTCTGCTTCTGTTCAGCATAGAGTTCAAAGTCCTTGAGAGAGCAATCAGACAAGAGAGGGGAATTAAGTGTGTCCAAATGGAGGCAGAAGAGGTCAAACTCTCACTCTTTGCTGACGATAGGATATCATATCTAGAAAATCCCAAGGATTCAACCAAAAGACTCCTGGAAATGATAAATGAATTCAGTAAAGTCTCAGGATACAAAATCAATGAACACAAATTAGTGGCATTCATATACGCCAATGACAACCAAGCTGAAAACAAATCAAAGATGCAGCACCTTTCACAATAGTATCAAAGAAAATAAATATTTAGAAATATATTTAACTAAGGAGGTGAGAGACATATATAGGAGAACTATGAAACACTGAGAAAAGAAATTGTAGAAGATGTAAACACATGTAAAATCCTACCATGCTCATGGATTGGCAGAAAATATTGTTAAAATGTCCATACTAACCTAAAGTGATTACAGAATTAAGGCAATCCCTATTAAAATACCATCATCATTCTTTAAAGACCTAAAAAATATAATTCTATATTTCATATGGAACCAGAGAAGACCTCATATAGCCAAAGCAATATTAAGGAGAAAGAACAAATTGGGAGACATCATTCTATCAGACTTCAAATTTTAATACAAGGCTATAGTAACCAAAATAGCATGACACAGGCAAAAGAACAGAGATATAGACCTTTGGAACAGGACTGAGAACCCAGATATAAAACTATCCTCATATTGTCATCTAGTCTTTGACAAAGCAGACAAAAATATGCACTGGGGAAATGAAACTCTATTCAATAAATGGTGCTGGGAAAACTGGATAACCACATGCAGAAGACTGAAATTGGATCCCCACCTCTTGCAAAAATCAACTCACGATTGATAACAGACTTAAACCTAAGGCACGAAATCTTAAGAATTCTAGAATTAAGTGTTGGGAAAACTCTTATAGACATCAGCCTAGACAAAGAATTTATGAAGAAGTCCCACAAAACAATCACAACAGCAACAAAAATAAATAAATGGGATGTGATCAAATTAAAAAGCTTCTGCACAGCCAAGGAAACTGTCCTTAGAGTGAATAGACAACCAAAAGAATAGGAGAAAATATTTGCATGCTACACATCTGATATAGGGCTGATAACAAGAATCTATATAGAACTTAAGAAAATTAACAAGAAAAAAAAATCAAGCAACCCCATCAAAAAATGGGCAAGGTACATGAACCGAAACTTTTCAAAAGAAGACAGAATAATGGCCAACAAACATATAAAAAGTGGTCAACACCTCTAATCATTAGGGAGATGGAAATCAAAACCACAATGAGATATCACCTAACTGTAGTGAGAATGGCCTTCATCAAAAAGTCCTAAAACAACAAATGCTGGCGTGGATATGGAGAGATTGGAACACTCTTACACTGCTGGTGGGACTGAAAATTACTACAACCCATGTGTAAAGCAATTTATAGATATCTCAAAGAGCTAAATATAGAAATACCACTTGATCCAGCTATCCCACTACTGGGCATCTACCCAAAGGACAAAAGGACATTCTATAATAAAGATATCTGGACTTAAATGTTTATAGCATAAATTCACAATTGCAAAGATGTGTAAACAATGCAAGTGCCCATCAGTACATGAGTGGATTAATAAAACGTGGTATATGTATACCATGGAATACTACTCAACTAAAAAAAAACAATGGTGAACTAGCACTTCTTATATTATCCTGGATAGAGCTTGATCCCATCCTTCGATGTGAAATATCGCAAAAATGGAAAAACAAGCACCGCATGTACTTGCCATCAAACTGGTACTAACTGGTCAACACTAAGGTGCTCACATAGAAGTAATATTCACTGGGTGCCAGTCAGGGTGGAGGGGGGTGGAGAGGGTGGGTAAACTCACACCTAATGGATATGGAGCACACTGTATGGGGGACAGGCATGCTTTTCAATCTGGCTTGGGCAAAGCAAAGGCATTATATGTAACTGAAATGTACCCCCATAATATTCTTAAATTAAAAATAAAAGAGCTGACAGAACTATAGATGTAGAAGAGATTTAAAAAATTATAAGTGAAATTCTCTGTGAAACTGTTTGAGAACATCATATTTGAAAATCTAGAGGAAATCAATGATTTCCTAGCAAAATATAAATTACTAAAAGCTATCCAAGAAAAACAAGAAAGATGCATAGATCAATTACCACACAAGTCTTTTAAAGAATAATTGAATATTTACCAACACATCATGGGTTTACAATTGAGCTATCTTACCCTCAAAGAATAGGTAATTTCAGACCATAGAACGGGAAGATCTTAAATTCAGTATAGAAAAATGATATAACTCTAATACCAAAGCTGGATGAAGACAGATCAAAGAAAGTAAACTGCTGACTAATCTCACTTATTCATTATATTTGTCAGAATTAAAAAAAAAATTCACAAAATCCAGGAATAAAATTTAAAAATCTAGAAAAAATAAAAAATAAATAAAACATAATGTATGATCTGAAATAACTCTTTGAAATCTGTGAAAGCCTTGGCTGAGTTTAATAAGCCTGGTATCCTTTCTATTGTTAGTGATGGGAGGCCCAAAAAACAAAACATAAGGTTCTAGCATATCCATCCCAGTGATTTCCCTCTGAAGATCAACCTGAACCAAGTAAAATCAAAATCTTAAATTAGAAAGTTCCCTTTAAAGGAAACACATTAATGCTGGAACCCAAAGCCCAATTGCCACACAAACTGGCAATGACATGTCCCTCCTCGTATATTTTTATTACTACAGTAAACATTTGCCTACCTACTTAATTGAAATTCCTTGCTAAAGAAGTGCTTTGAGCTCTGGCTCAGTAATCCCATATATAAAATGAAAATAATAGTAGTATCTATCACAAAGAGTTGTGAGAAATGCATACGACAATGTGGTAATGATAATAATAATGACAATAGTTAGCATTTATTGAATTTCTGCCAAAGTTAAACATTGGATATATATGGCAAATAAGGTAGTCACAATTACTGGCACATGATAAGCAGACACTAATGTTAGTCTCTTCCACTTGTCCTCCCTCTTAGGTCCTTTCCAAACTCAATATTTTATGATTCCAGGAGGACCAAATCTATGGTAAATGCAGACCTATCATTCTAAGGAGCCCAGGCCATGTCAGGCACCCAATTACTTGGTGAGATTGGAAGCTGTTACAGTAAACAATGAGATATCAGTGAGAGCAGACAATCATGGTTGGTGGTGCAGGAAAGACCACAGTAAAAGAAACTTAATCATGACAAGAGTAGATTAAAGAGGGATTTACTGAGTCAGGATCATTTATAGCAGGAGCTTGACCATGTCACTATCCTGCTTAAAACATTCCAACAGGTCCCCATTGTCCCTGAGAGAAAACTCAAGGACCTTAAAATATCCTATAAGTCCCTCCTTATTATGGTTCCTTCTTCCCACTCCAGCCTCATCCCAGTCACTTCCATTCAGGTACCCTATAGAGTAGACACACCATGCCATGGCCAGTTCACCAATCCACCAAGAATGTTCATCCTCCATGACTTTGTTCATGTTGATGTCTTTTTTTTTTTTAGAACAGCTGAATGTTTCTTTATTCTGGACTTGCATGTTCTGAATGAGTTTGTAATAAATAGAGAGAAAGGAAATAAATCTCTACATCTTGACCTTATTAAAGTCAACAAATATTTCTTCTGTAAGTTTTCAATTCCCTAACTTCAGTTACTCATTGCAAAGGACATAATCTAAAAGTCATTCATATTAAAATTTTGTAAAATTGGGTGTTTTAGCCCAGTGATGTGAAACGTTCTGGTGAACTGACAGGTTGTACAGCAGGAAGACAGGGAAGTGTTTAAGGGACACACCTGTCATTCTGCAAATTATGCCACATACACCATCACACAATCTTCTGGTAGTGGAGATCAGTTTTTAGGTTCCACTAGTTAACTACAATCCAAGCAGAGTGATGCTCCAATCCCTTTTCCATCAGACTCACAAGTCCAAGGTTCCTGAGCAAGTTTAAGTAAGTAGGTAAGAGGGCTTAGGTGTGCCCATCCTACAGGCTTGGGGTAAATGTTTCACAGGCTCTCGTTTAAAGCACAGATAGTCATAGTTTACAGCTTTAGATGGCATGGTTGTTTACAAGTTAAGGACCAAGGTAGACAACAAAGCCATGAACTTTGAGAGAGGTGAGAGAAGGTCTCACCTTCTCTCACTGCTTCACCCAATAGTTACGGTGCACCTGGAAGATGCCATCATCATGACACCTCGTTCTGGATCTCTGGGGGTACACTGAAGGCAAAATCTGTCTGATATTAGCTGCCTTTTCAGCCCTAATTAACAGGCAAATTTAGGGAGAAAACATTTTCTCTTCCTTTAAAAAATTATAAAAAAAATTTAGCAGGTTCTTTTAAAAGGTATGAGAGTCTAAAAGACAGAGAGCAAAAACAAGACCAAGATGGTGGACGAGAAAAACCGTCAGCCAGAGTGTCTCTGCAAAGAAGACAGATTTTAAAATAAAGCAAAAGAAATAAGCAAGCAGACAAGCATACATCGGACGAGGGTCAGAAGGAGGGGTACCTGAGACTACGGGAGACTCCACGGGAGGAGGTTGCGGAGGAGAACTGGAAGGAGAAAGCTCACAAGAAGCTTGGAGACTGGTGACAGGGGTAGGTGGAGTGGCTAACTTTCCCCTCCCTTGCATCTCTTCATGTTGCTGTCTTTAATAGAAATACCTTTCTCAGTGTTTAAGCCCAACAAACTCAAAATATTTCTTCAAGACCTGGCTGCAAGAACGTGTTGCCCATTGAGTTTTCACTGGCATTGTCCCCTCCAGGAGAGCCTGCACACTTATGTTATACATTCCTATAGCACTTGTGGCCACACCTCCATTAAAGCTATTATCTAGTATTGCAAATGTTTATTTCCATACCTTTCTCTCCCACTAGACAAAGCTTTATTATTATAGACAAAGAGATGATATCTGACTTAAGTATCATTGCCTCCTTGACAAGATGTCTGGCTTGGAGTAGGTGCTCAGTGAATGTCTGTTGTGGGAATAGGCATGGGCAATTGTGGCTGACAAAGGATGAAAGGAGCCTATTACAACCTGCAATGAAGAAAATGAATCTATTGTTACTTGTTTATTTTCTGTCTTCCTCACTGTAAATCCTATGAGAGCAGACACCATGTCTCTTATTCATCACTGTGTCCCCAGCACCCAGAACAACACCTGGAACACAGTAGTTGCTCTGAATGACTTAATGCATGAATAACCTAAGGCAAGATTTCCCAACCTCAACACTATTGACGTCTTGGTCTGAATAATTCCTTGTTATGGGGTATCTGTCCTGTGCCTTGTAGGATGTTTAGTAGCATTCATAGCTTCTACCCAGTAGATAGCAATGACACCACCACCACACACAGCCACAATTGTGACAACCATAAAGTTCTCTAATCATTGTAAAATGTCCCCTGGGGAGCAACATTGCCTCTGCCTGAGAACCACTGACCTGGAGAGAAAGTTGTTAAAGGATAGCAAAAATAAATTCTACCTACCTCCCAAGAAGGCGGGACTTTTTAGCATTTAAACTAGGAAATCCCTTCACTCTTCTATCTTCCCACAGCACAAAGGAGAAGAAAGAGGGAGGTGAGAAACTAAGCCTGAAATCATGCAGTTTTCCTGGGAGCTAGGCATGCCTGTTTCCATTATCTTTCCCATCTTGCCAGCCAACTGTAACTCCCATTGATCAGCACAGCTTCTTCAGTTCACCTTCCACCTTATTTCACATTGGCTATGAAAACAATTCCATGGGGCTGTGAATATTAGTCTTTATTCCAGGCAGCTGCCTAGCATGCATCCAGTTCTCCACAGGACATTTGATTAGCATTGTGTTTGATAAGCATTTACTGCATTCATTAAGAAATAACCTGTTGAAGGCAGAAGCTATTCTGTAGGTAAAAAAAAAACAACAAATCATCACAAGGGTATCCTTCCATTGCTTTATGAAGTCTCTGATAGCTGTGGCTTTAATTCAGGCTTTCCTAGTTTCTCATTTCTGAGCCTCAAATTTTCGGGACTTACTCCTTCAAAGGATACTTAGAAAATGAAAGTCATAACATGAATTGCTTTTGCTCATGCTCTTCACTTTATCTTCATTGTGTTCCCCTATCAAATCTGATATTCAGTGAATGAATGAATGAATGAATGATGGTCAAAGAGTAAATTAACTAAAAATTAATCAAACTGGGAAAAAAACTACTGGTTACCAAGCCTCTTACATATCAGGGAAGAAAATAAAACACATAGAAGATATGTGATTACAGAAGATGATAGCCAGTGAGTGGTAAAGTTAGAATAAGAGCCCAGATCTCCTGATCCCTGTCCAGTACTGAATCAGCCTCCTAGGATATACAGGAAAAAGTATATAGGTGCCTCTGCAGGAAATCAGTGAGACTTACCTGCTGAGATCAAGCTGATCCTTGTTATAGGCCAAACAAGCAGAATGTTGATACCTAGCACAGTCCTTTGTACATAACAGGTGCTCAATAAACATTTGTGGATTAAATAGTCAAATGAGATATGATGTGCTTTGGTGTTAGGAGCCCTGCTAAAAAGCTCCATGTTTCAGGCCTTGCTTTCTCCACGGCTGAAACTCAGCCTGCTAACTTTCTGAAGACAGTATGGTCTAAGGCAGTGTCACATTAGGAGTGCTCACCTTATCAGGGAGTAGGATCTGGAATTAATCTGACAACCAGGAGCTTGGTATCTGGGATGCTTAAAGTAAGGTGAAGCCATATCCTAAAAATGTAAGCACAATTTATAAAACTACTCTTATGTCTTGTTTTATGTTTAAACTGCAATTCTACTTTGGGACTGTACTTCTATCTGAACCTCAGGCCATTTGGCTGAGGCCCTGATTGACTTTTCCCCTTGTTAGCCCCTTCCTACGAAAGACAGACCCCCATCTTCCATGGATCCAATAACTGGCCTAGGTAGTATTCTAGCATTGATTGATGTCTGTGAACTATGACTACATCCTTGAGACTCCTGCTGTTCTTCTTCACGCATCAGCATCCCTTCAACCCCAATTTGGATATGAATGTTGCTTCCTAGATCAGACTTGACTTAGTATTAGCTTCCTTTCCTTTTCCCCATGAACCTAAAACTTCAACATGCTTTACAGACAGGCCTGCTCATTCAAGTTACAATGCCTTGGCTCTAGAATACTGCATCAGATACAAACAAGAGCCAAATCTTTTGGTGAATAATTGTATTTTTATAAAACTTCCTTTGAAATGAAGATATTAAAAGAGGGAAAACTGTACATTAAGTCAACATTACCCAAAGACTTCCAAAATATATGAGCTTCCCCAAAGCTAGGACCCTGAAAGCAGATAACCTCCTGAGACATGGAAGTTCTGATATATGAGAAAGCAAGAAAGAATGGACAGAGGCTGAAAATGAAGAGCTGTGTAAAAAGGCAAAGTTATGGAGATATCTATTGTGAGAAGCCAAAGGCAACTCCTGAGAGGAAATTAAGAGAAAGCTTCCTTGAGTTAGAAGCCCAAGAAGATCAAGTTTTGTGAGTGGCCTGGAGACATAAATTTTGCTTCCTCACAATTCAGCAAAAGGTTAATCCTGTCCCTGGTAATCGGAAAAGTGTTCACTTGGTCATGATCAAGTCACACAGTATAAGTCTCAGGCAGAAATTACCAGTAGTTCTACATGTGAGTCTGTGTCTGTGTTTGTGTGTGCCTTTCTCTCCCTCTCTACCAGAATGTTTTTTGTCCTTCTTCAGCTCTCCTCCAGTATCCACAATTATCAGGTTTAAGATGATGCCTAAAAAACACCAAAGGTCTTTATTCTGCTTATGGTGTGGTCATTCTGTTCTTGGGGGCCATTCTGTCCACTCTCTGGCATATCTGCTTTTAAAGGAAGTGAGGCCCATAACAAAATTATATTAGTAGATAACACACACACACGCACATGGCCTGCACTAAATCAGTGAGTAAGCAAATTGATTACATTACTCTTGATAGATAGTGTCATTAAGTTTTCATAAAGGATCTACATTAATAAAATCACTACTTTCTCCACAAAGGAAATAGTGATAGTGGTCATGGTGGCACAGGCTTGGGCAATGTACCCACTTAATGAAACATACGTTCCATTTTTAAAGAGGGAGAGGAGTAATGAGGTAGGTGACCAGTTTCGAAAACAGCACACAGCCAGAGATCAAGTAGACAGCCCTTACTTAGATCATTGTCCCACGGCTGATCTTCAGTTCTGTTCCTCCTATGTCTGCAGGTGTTTATTGCCTGGTTGCTTCATCCCTAAAACATTATTTTTGTCTTGAAGCTGACCAGCCCTAGACTAAATCAGATGTGGGTAAAATTTGTGGCTTTGTGGATCTTCTATTCTAGCACCTGACACTCAGTGAACTCATGTTTTGGATGCTCAAAGCCCCACATTGTGGTGCTCCATCTAGATCTGTTCAGTACCTTAATGTCTAGAGTCTGGATTTTTTCCTTAAGCCCATTCAAAATTTTCCCTCCTATGTCACATTATCTCTGGACCAGTTTTCTATAAAGGCTCCATTTGTATAACTGGTATAAACAAACTTTTTCAGGTGGCAGAGTACCTGAAAGTCATAGCTCTCTTTATGGAATGTTATGGAATGCTGATGCATTAAACCTAAATGTAAGATTTTGTGCCAAATATAATATTTTGGTTACCAAACGATTACAGCATTTCCTGCACATTCTGTCTATATATGGTTAGCCTCAGGTCACAGGAATTTTTCCAGGCAATTCTGTAAAGGTGGGAGAGGATGTAGTCTAGAGTAATGACAATTGCACAGAAGAGAATGATCCACAGAAAACAGTATTTCTTCTCTGGTCCTCATTCTACTTGAGCTCCAGCTAAGATAGCTTTTCTTTCCTATATGTGGGCAAAAGCAAAGAGGTTGAGTTTCTGAGTATCCTTTCTTTAGTATATAATGACATTAGGACTGAAACAAATTGTTATTTTTTGAGACAAAAGTACAAAAGACAAACTAGGGTCTGACCAATGGGTGAAAAAGCAAAAAGAACATATACGGAATAGCAAGAAATACTTTGTAGAGTAGGAGGAGGGCATGGCCAGAACCAGAGAGATGCCTTGAAAAATTAGACCCCAACTTCCACGCTGTGCAAGGACTAAAGTAAAAGTCTTTGGGTCATTCTGGTGTCAACGGCAGTGGGAGTTAAAAGGAAAAGGCCCAAGAGTTAAAATAAAAGAGGCAATGGAGTAAGTGGCCATGAGGGACAGCTGCCCATTCACTTGTGTGTGTGTGTGTGTGTGTGTGTTTTCATTTTATATAGAACAACAATAGAAGTAGTGGAGGGAAAATAGTATTTATCCAAAGCACAAATAATGGCTACTATTCACAATACAGAAAACCAATCAACTAAATAGCAATTTACATAGGTCTCATACTAAGTAGGAAGATTTATAGCTATTATAGCCTTGGAAACATTATTTAAACATTAACTTTCCTTGTCTGTAAAATGGGCGTTACAACTATGTTTTGTTTCTAGGATAATTATGAGGATTAAATAAGATAATGTATATAAAGCTTCTAGTGCAGTTCCATGGTCTTTATGTGTCCCCCAGAATTCATGTGTTGGAAACTTAGTCCCCAGTTCAACAGCATTGGACAGTAGGGCCTAATGAGAGGTATGGTAATGAGGGTTTTTCCCTCATGAATGGATTAATGCCATTAAAAGAGGGCTTGCAAGAATGGGTTCACTCTTTCCTGTTCTTTCACTATGTGAGGAATAGCATTCCTTCCCTACCAAGAACTCAGCATTCAAAGCATCATCCTGGAAGCAGAGATCCAGCTCTCACCAGACACCAAACCTGCCAGTGCTTCAATCTTATGCTTCCCAGCCTTCAAGAACTATGAGAGATAAATTTCTCTTCTTTATAAATTACCCAGTCTGTGATATTGTATTATTGCAGCACAAATGGACTGACACACAGTCTAGTACATCACAGATGTTCAATATATAGATGTCTATCATTACTATGTTTGTAAATAATGAGTTTAAATAGATTGATGAATTTAATGAAACCTCAGTACAAAGAACCATTTGCCCAGCCTAAAACACTGGTAATACCATATGTAAAAATCAAATGTATCTTTGAGGAATCAAGTATTTTAATTTATTCACAGACAATTATTGATTTAAAAAAGGGAGGCAAACTTATTTTAAAAAAATTAGCCTCAGCCAAATAAGTTTGGATAATATTCCAAATTTATCTTGAAAATTGTTATTTCATGTGTGTACTGATTCATAGGGCTCTCTCTGTTGTTTAGCATAACCCCCTCCCTGTAAAAAAATTTGGTCAAAACTCAGTCTAATTGATGACTTAGAATCAGAAGACCAATTGAAAGAAAGAAAGAAAGAAAGAAAGAAAGAAAGAAAGAAAGAAAGAAAGAAAGAAAGCTACACTTACCCAAATTCAGACGTTTAGGGTTGGTTTGTTTGAATTAAATTTACTCCCATTGTGTGCAAAGCCATAGCTGTAGCAAACCCCAGAGTCCGAAAAGAGGGCTGTTAAAAGTCCAAATTAGAAAAAAGCTGAACTAATTCAGCAACCTCTGAAGCATCAAAAATGTTGTTGATAAGCACCAGTACTAAGTGACTGTTAAAAAATCAGAAATCAGTGAACTATGTGGGGGACAAGGTTAAATACCATCAAAGAGAAGGATTGAAAGGAGGTCAATAATTGCCTGGACAGGAAAAGAAGATGAATAGAATTTTCTTTTCCTGGCCCGCACCACCACAGACCTCTGCCAGATGGAAAGGTATTGATGGAATTTGAAGTGACCAGGAAAAATGCAGAAAGTGTGCCCTCAGCTTCACAACTTGAACCATGAAATGTAAAAAGAAGTGATAGAGGACGGGGGCTATCACTCTTAGCTCGCTAGTCTGAGCATAGCCAATTGAAAGTACAGAGCTCCTAAACACAAGACATGATTGATGCACATGAGACTTGTATATAACATAAGAGTTCCAATCATAAAAAGGTTTGTTAAAACATAAGGGACAGATGTTGAGTTTAATTAACTGTGCTGGATAAATGATGTTTAAACCTAAAAGCATTGCTGCTGAAAATCCTTCAAAAAATTGTCAGTTATCTGTATGTGTATTGTGTTTCACAATAAAACAGGTCAAAAAACTAAAAGTCATATATGCATATAATATATACTTGTATGTATATATATTGACAATGCATTAGTCCTATAGTCCCTTACCTTGTCTTTGTAAGTTGTTAAATAAAGATTGTGGCACCTTTGTTGCTAGAGAATTGTGTGGCATTTCAAAGTCATCACTCTGAGGATCACTGATCTCTATCCAGGCATCTGTGTGAAAATTAGAGTACAGTAGTCACCTCTTATCTACAGTTTCACTTTCCATGGCTTAAGTTACCTGCAGTCAGACACAGTCCAAAAATACTACATGGGAAATTCCCAAAATAATTAATTCAAAAGTTTTAAAGTACATGCTGTTCTGAGTAGCATGATGGAATCTCTTGCCTACCAACTCCACCCCTCCCACAGTGTGAGTCTTCCTATTGTCTAGCATATCCTCACTATAGATGTTCCCACCCATTAGTCACTTAGTAGCCATCCAGGTTGTCATATTCACCGGCACAGTATTGTAGTGCTTGTGTTCAACTCACTCTCACTTTATTTAATAATGGCCCCCAACCACAAGAATAGTGATGCTGGCATAGTGTGATAATTTTTCTATTTTATTATTGTTGTTAATCTCTTACTATGCCTAATTTATAAATTAAACTTTATCATAGATATGTATGTATAGGAATAAACATTTTACATACAGGGTTCAGTATTATCCAAGGTTTCAGGCATCCTCTGGGGGTCTTGGAACACATTCCTGGAGGATAATGGGGAACTACTTTATTAAAGGAGTCCAGTACCTCCCTGATAGTAATTGTGCAACTTTCTCCTAAAAGTCAAAGAGTAAAAAAATAAATAAATAAAACCACAAACAAAATATTAGAAAGACATGTACGGAAAAACAAACAATTGCCATGTAAAATTTATTATTGTGGACAATAGTTGACCCATATTTTACTGCCCTTTCCTTCTTTTGCTAAAATTGTAATTTTTGTTACCCTGTGGACAAAAAAACCCCACAATTCATATAGCAGATATATCTTGAGTGCCTACTTCCTTCTAGACACTGTGCTAGATGTCACAGTGACTACAAACGCGAATAAGTCACTATCCTAGCCTTCAATGACCTCAGAAACTCTTAGGTGAGTCATTAGAACCCATTATACTGGCTAATATAAAAGATTAATGGGGCTATAGTAACAATACCTAACACTTATTAGGTGCTTACTATATGTTGAGTTAAAGTAATACATATACATGAACTCATTTAATCTTCTCAATAACTCTATAACATAGATATAATTAGTATTCCCATTTTGCAGGTGAAGAAACTGACACACAGAATAGTTTAATAAAATACCCAAGTTCACTCAGTAAGTAGTGGAACTAGAAATTGAACAGAGCTTGAATCCAAAGCCTATGTTTTTCAATTTTATACTCTACTGCCTTCCATTGAAAAAATTACTTTGATTCAGAGAAAGGAGGGACTTATTTGGTCTACAAGTTCAGGGAAGGTGACTGTTGAATAGCATTCAGGGAAGCACCCATGTTTGGATGGCTCTCACACTGCACAAAACATATTCTGCTATACCACAGATCAGCCTTCATTTCAAGCCTGCCTTCTTATGACCTGTCTTAGGCAAGGTCCTTCCTTTCTCACCTTTCAGCATTCTTATGGGCCATGTCAAATACATAAACTTTAGATTCTAAAGTAACCTTCCTTTTTTTTATTTCTAAACATTTTACTTATATTATTTTATACTGAACTTCACAAGCACTCTTCACAATTATACAATGTGATCAAAAGAGTTTCATCAAAGCCAAAAGAAGGAAAAAATGGATCCAGATCCTCATAAAATTATAACTAAATGAATCTTCAGTATCCTCATAGGAACCAAATCCCTGGTCTACCACGATGGAGCCTTAAATTATGATATCACTTCATAACATGCTGTTTTTATAAAACATGCCACAATTATTCAGTCCCTTTGAGCTAAATTAGGATGGGATTTTGAGCCCCTTTCTATAAATTCCTACTGTCAATCTCACCTTCCCTGTGACCACACATTATCCAGTACTTATTAGTTGTCCTTTCTTTGTATAAGGATATTTCATAAAAGTCAGGGTTTTCTAGCAGCCACAAATAGCTACCACCAATGCTATGGGAACAATATTACAGAAACCACACAGCTAATTAACAGGATGTTCATAAAACAGGAGAGTCCTAAAATGCTGAAATAGAATATTGGTTGCTAAACTAAGAAACATGGGCCAAGGGTGGAGGAAGGAAGAAATTCTTATGTGGTGCCTGCTCCTCTCACTGTATTATCTCAGAGTTTATCAATTCTATTAAATATTTTTGGAAATCCTTTTCCAAATTGTTTTAAAATCTCTTTGGCTATAATTAAGCTGCAACTACTCTCTTCTGGCTTTCTTCTAAGACAGAATTTTTTTAACATGAACCTCTAGTAGCTGAACCTCAAAAGATCTATAAACCTCAAAAGTTGTGAGCAAAGTCTTGCATGTCTATGTGTGGAAAGCAGGTTCAGGGTTGGCTTTTCTTAAATTTTCAGCATGGTCATGCCCCAAACCACTGCTCTGAGAGAAGGGCAGTGAAGCCTAGTGAGAGAACATTTCCTAGATAATATTTGTGACCACAGTCAAATTAGCAATCCAAATTTCTTCTGTTGTCACCATTACTACTTGCATTTGCTGGAATTGAATTTCAGAGTCACATTAAACATGGGAAGTTTTATTATAATACATTTCATTACAGTAGAATTTCACTTCTGATATTTCAGTAATTATGACCAAGACTAGGAAAAACTATCAACAAACCATCAAAATTATCTTTAAAACACCAGAGAAAAATGAAAGCCCTGGAATGAATACTGGGTCCAATATACATTGTTCTCTTTGATTGGAGTCTTCTTTTTTCCTTGGTTTTCCACATACTTTGGGGCTCTATCCTAGAACCCATGAAAGGACACTCAAATGGAAAGGTCAACTCAAGATATTTGCAAAGATTAAGGGAGCTCAGAATTTGTTTACAGGGCATTATTTGTACTACACTGTATATTCACTGCCATGAAAGCAGAAAATAGGTGAGCTAATCTTCACAAAGCAAATTAAGACAATATTGTGCTGGGTCACGTTTGTGGATTATCAGATTTCCATCCATCAATCTTAAGCAATTGCTCTGCAAACACTCAAAACCTAATTTGATACTCTACAAAAATTGGGACAAAGCCAATTGAATTCACTCTCAATTGTCAGGATTTCATTCTTCTTAACAAAAAATAAATTAATTAATTAAAACATTTACATGATGTAATGTTTATAATTATGACTCAATGCCTGATGTTATTTTTACATGCAATCTTTCCTGGGTTATTCATGTGTAAAGAAGTACTAAGAGAAAAATACCACAGTTTATTTGACTAGATGAGGACTGTATTCAGTTCTCCCTGAAACACAGCATGGTTGTCATCAATTTTATCTCAGGAGGAGGATACACCACCAGTTTACACATTGATTGCAGCCACTCTTCTAGAGAGAGAATTAAACCCATTGTAGCTGGTCACAATAGAAGCTCAGACCACAGAACTGCCTTCTGGTAAAACTGACCAGGCAGTCAAAAATCAATATTGAGTGCCTACTGTGTGCAGAGCATTAATACTAAAGAGTAATATAGATATTCCCATTTGTGAGGGTATGGTCATAGATATTGACAATTGACTCAAACTTCACATGAATGAAATCAGAGCACATGATTTAAGTCATCCTCTCTCCATTTTCATCTAAGGGTAGTTAGTACCTGTCATTGTGTTCCTTCCACTCAATCCCTCCCCTGAGTTTCTCAAGCCTGCTTGTTTGAACACGGTTACTTCCTCCACATTAGAAATGACAGCACTCTAATAAGGTAGGTGTGATTTTTCCACATGCAGGCAGGTAAATAAAGTGCCTGCCATCTGGGATCTGAATGGAATGTGGGCCCCAAGAAACAAAAAGGGACTGAAAAGATAAATCATCTAGTTGTACAAAGCAATGTGGTAAATCTCATTGGGATTCACCTGCCCTTTCATTTTTCTACCCCTTTCCCACATAATTTCCCCCTCCTCCTGGCCTCTGAGAATCACCATCATCAACACTCTCTCTGAACCTGGAGAGTCAAAATACTTTCCAATCATGTCATGGAGTGATCTCCACCCCTTCCCTATTATACACAGCTTGGTCAGGGACAAGGAGGAGAGTAGCTATTTTTAACATTCTGTCTTTCCATTTCAGCCATTTCAGAAAATGCTCAGGAAGCAGGCCAGAATTTACATAATTCTCTAGAGAGCTAAGTCAGACCTGAATAAAGAGGAAAAAAATATGAGGAATCTTAGTTTATCTAAATACATGCAACTAAATATGCAATTATTTCATATTTATGTTAAGTCTTTCTCTATATGCACAAACATGATATGAATTAAGAGTTCTCTATGAAATATTAAGCATGTTAACAAGAAAGCAAGTAGACAATTAAGAATATAACACAGTAATATTAACCAGCCTGGAGATAAGATTCTCAACTATAGCTAACTCAGTGAGAAGTATTACACTGTTGTTTGAATACTTTTATGATTTTATTTTTCTCATATGCAAAAGAGGTGGCCTTTCCCCATTCTTCCTCAAAGATGCTATGAGTACATGTCTAATTTCATTGCTTATGATGTCATGATTACAGATATTGTCCTTCAAAAAAAATAAAAGGAGAAGAAGGAGGTGATGGTCCCCTTCTCTCATGTATCTTACATTCATTCAGCAAACATTTATTGAGTGCCTACTATACAGGCAAAATTCACATAGCGATACAACATAAGTTTCCCAACCTCAAGGAGCTACAATCGCTCAGGATGGAAGATGTAAAAAAGAAATTACAAATCAGTATGAGATAAATCTCCTGAGAGTGGTACAAAGATGTTTAGGAACTCAGAGGGACATTATATCTTCTCTGTCTGGGGTAATGAAAATTGCTACCTTTTATTGACTGGTTAATATATTCCAGACATGTGATAAGTCTTTAATACATTACACTTTATTTCCTCCTCACAGTAGTTATTTCACAGAGCTGTCACCACTTTCCAGATTAGGAAACTGAGGTTCTAAGAGGTTAGATAACTTGTCCAAGGTCACATGGCATGTGAGATAACTCATCCTGGAGTAGTACAGCCAAGATTTGACCCTAGGTTATCTGACTCCAGAGCTCATATGGGGGAGATGCCATTTGAGGTTTAGGATGGGAAGGTTATTGTTGGGTGAGGATATGGAAGGAAAGCATTGAATAAAGCCATAGAGATAGAAAAGAACAAGATGTATTCTGAAAAGGGCCAAAAAAAGGATTTTGACTAAAGCCCATGGGGAACAGTGGGGCAGATAAGATTTGGAACAGATTGTGGAAGGCTTGAATGCCAGTGTATGACCCATTCAGTTGGCAATTGGGAGCCACCAAAGCTTCTGAGCAGGGATCAACAGAAGTGGTTTAGGCAGATTAATCTGGAGAAGTAACAGGATGCATTGAGGTAACAGAGGCTAGAGGCGGGGAGGTCAGCTAGTAGACTCTAAAGCATATAAACAGACAACAAGGGTGTGAAGTGGTGCCTTTTGAGAGCAGGAAATACATATTCAAGACACCATCAGATAGCAGTCAACAGACTTGGTGACTAGGAAGGAAGGGAAAGGTGAAATCAAAAGGCACCTGAAAAACTGGGAGATGCAACAATAAGGAAACAAAGAAGAGGAGCTGGTTTGAGGAGAAAGTGATGAGCTTATTTTCAGATACGTTAGGCTTGACCATCTGGCACAACTAAGAAATTCAAAGCAGCAAATACATTTCCACTGGCTGTTGGACTATACTTGCAGATTTTTTAAGCATGTAAATTAGATGACACAGCCCAATCTCCTTCAGAGCTTTTTGAAAAAAGTATTTATATTTCAGAAAGTGATGCCTAAGTGGGAAATGAATCGTCTTCCCACAAATCCACATTGAATCAATTCACCATGTAGCCATTTTAAGCAATGCCTCTAACAAAGAATCAAAAAAAGGATGCCTGCCTCACAGAAACATTCCCTTTTGTAAGCCTGTTAACAATGAATCATTACTTATTTCTAACTTTTCTTTGTCAGGATACAGTGTAAAGTTGGCTTCTCATCTTTGCAGCAGTACCTTTCTGATTGGACTTATATGGTTTCCTTAGCATTGTGGCTGTTACTGAATATCTTCAATCTTATCTGAAACATCAAATAATAACAAAACTCACAAATAGAATTTGTATGGTACATTATAGTTAACAAAGAACATTCACATATGTATGATCTCATTTGATTTTCGCAGCCATCTTATCGATACAGATATTATTACCCTTATTTTATTAATGCAGAAATTGAGGCTCAGAAAGTGTTATGATTTCCACAAGGTCACAATATTTAGTAAATTACAGAGCAGGGACTTGAACTTAAGTCCTCTAATCTGCTATTCTTCCTTCTATGCCACAAATCATCCTTCTAATATAACCAAATGTAATTAGTTTTTATCAAAAGAATGACTTTCAACCACCACCACAATCCCTGGAAGCTACTGCAAAATCAATAGAGCTCTAGTTTATCCTCAGTGAAGTTAACTACAGTGGTTCATTTGAATTATCCTCAGTGTGTCATTAAAATAAAGGATTGATTTTGAGCAAACATTGGAAATCATTAATTACCAGTGGTTTATTATCAAAGCTTTCATAACTCAATGCTAGTATTAGCTGATAGTTATTCATTCATCCATTGGACAAACATTGAATGAGCACCTACTATGTCCATGTACTATGTTAGATGCTGGGGATGAGATGGTGCCTATGGTCGAATAGAGAGAACACTGAATTAAGAGTCAGGAACTATAACTTATAGTCTTGCTCAACCACTAATTATCTAGGTCGCTTTGGGCAAGACACTAAATGTCTTCTGAGCCTCATTTATTTACATGACTACCATATAATTCAAATGAGCAGATGTGTCTGTAATAATTCCAAAATCTGGAAATATGTGAACTTCAATAAAGGAAATAAAGAACCACAAACTTGCGGACTAAGACAAATAGGAAACAGGGATGGGTGGCAAATCTAATTAACAGGTAATTTAAACAATAAAGTGCTTTTAAAGAACTTCCGTGTCATTACTGTTGGGTACACACAGTAATGCTAATAGTAACTGACTACATTCAAACACTGGCTACACACACACACACAAACACACTGAACTAAGTCACATAAGATATATTCAATTTCTCACTACTACTTTCAAAATAGCCTCTTAATTGAATGACTTCAACAGATGCATTTTTTTCCTAACTAATTTTTATGCAGACATAGACATTGCCAAAGGTTCATGACATGGTCAAACCAGAACTGTTTTAGTGAACTTCTGGACATTTTGAAAGCAGAATATTAATTCTTTTTTCTACATAATCTCAAATTTAACCCCTCTTCTCCAGCATCACTATGTATGACTTAATTCAAGTACATGTTACCTTGGCCCTGAGCTACCAAAATAGTATGGGCTTTGAAGTCAGACAGACTTCCATTTGAGTAATGGCTCTTCCATTTACTAGCTAATAACCGTGTTAACCACTTGTGAGTTATTTAACTTCACTGAGCCTAAGTTTCCTCTCGGTCAAATGGAGGGACTAACTGATACAGGCATACCTCACTTTTTTGTGCTTTGCTTCATTGTGCTTCACAGGTATTGTGCTTTTTAAAGATTGAAACTTTATAGCCGGGTGTGGTGGCTCATGCCTGTAATCCTAGCACTCTGGGAGGCCGAGGCGGGCAGATCGCTCAAGGTCAGGAGTTCGAGAGCAGCCTGAGCAAGAGTGAGATCCTGTCTCTACTAAAAACAGAAAGAAATTAGCTAGACAACTAAAAATACATAGAAAAATTAGCCAGGCATGGTGGCACAAGCCTGTAGTCCTAGCTACTCGGGAGGCTGAGGCAGAAGGATTGCTTGAGGCCAGGAGTTTGAGGTTGCTGTGAGCTAGGCTGATGCCACGGCACTCTAGCCCGGGCAACAGAGTGAGACTCTGTCTCAAAATAGAAAAAGACAATTTGTGGCAACTCTGTGTCTAGCAAGTCTATCAGAACCATTTTTCCAAAAGCATGTGCTCATTTTGTGTCTCTGTGTCATACTTTAGTAATTTTCACAATCGTTCAAACATTTTTATTAATATCACATCTGGTATGGTGATCTGTGATCAGTGATCTTCGATGTTACAACTATAACTTTGGGGGCCCCATAAACCACACCCATATAAAATGGCAAACTTAATGAATAAATGTTATGTATGTTTTGACTGCTCCACTGACCAGCTGTTCCCTGTCTCTCTTCCTCTCCTCAGGCCTTCTTATTCTCTGAGATACAACAATATTAAATTTAGGCCAATTAATAACCCTACAATGGCTTCCAAGTGTTCAAGTGAAAGGAAGAGTCACATATCTCCTCTCACTTTAAATCAAAAGCTAGAAATTAAATTTAGTGAGGAAGGCATGTCCAAAGCTGAGCTAGGCCAAAAGCTAGGCCTCTTGTGCCAAAAAGCCAAGTTGTGAATGCAAAGGAAAAGTTCTTGAAGGAAATTAGAAATACTTCTCTAGTGAACAGACAATTGATAAGAAGGCAAAACAGCCTTGTTGCTGATATGGATAGAAGATCCAACTAGCTACAACATTCCCTTAAACCAAAGCTTAATCCACAACAAAGCCCCAACTCCCTTCAATTCTGTGAAGGCTGAGATAGGTGAGGAAGTTGCAGAATAAAAGTTTGAAACTAGAAGAGGTTGTTTTCTGAGGTTTAAGGAAAGAAACCATCTTTATAACATATAAGTACAAGATGAAGCAGCAAGTGCTAATGTAGAAGCTGAAGCAAGTGATCTAGAAGTTCTACCTAAGACAATTTATGAAGGTGGCAACACTAAACAATAGATTTCCAGAATAGACAAAACAGCCTTCTGTTGGAAGAAGATACCACCTAGGACTTTCAAAGCTAGAGAGGAAAAGTCAATGCCTGGCTTCAAAGCTTCGAAGGATAGGCTGACTTTTGTTATGGGCTCGTGCAGCTGGTGACTTTAAGTTGAAGCCAATGCTCAACTTAATTAAGGTATGTACATTAGGTTTTTTCAGACATAATGCTATTGCACACTTACTAGATTACAGTGTTGTGTAAACATAATTTATTTATTCCAATATATTTAGGGGGTACAAGTGTTTTTTTGCTACGTGATCAATTGTACAATGTTGAAGTCAGAGCTTTTAGTGTGCCCATCACAAGAATAGTGTATGTTGTATGTGATAGGTAGATTTTTATCCCTAACTCCCCTTCCACCCTAGCCCCTTCTCAGTTTTCAATGACCCTTGCACCACTTTATGAACATATATACCCCTTGTTTTGCTCCCACTTATAAGTGAGAACGTGTGGTATTTTCTTTTCCATTCCTGAAACACTTCACTTAGTGGTCTCCAGTTCCATCCAAGTTGCTAAAAAAGACATTATTTCATTCCTTTTATGGCTTAGTAGTACTCCATGGTGTGTGTGTGCGTGCGTGTGTGTGTGTGTGTATCAATATATACACACACCACATTTCTTTTGTTCGCTTATCAGTTGATGGACACTTAGGTTGATTCTGTATCTGTGATATGGTGAATTGAGCTGCAATAAACATATAAGTTCAGGTGTCCTTTTTGTAAAACGACTCCTTTTCTTTTGGGTAGATACCTGGTAGTGGCACTGCTAGATTAAATGGTAGGTCTACTTTTAGTTCTTTGAGGAATCTCCATACTGTTTTCCATAGCAGTTGTATTAGTTTACATTCCCATCAACAGTGTATAAGCGTTCCCTTTTCACTGCATCTGTACCAACATTTATTATTTTTTGACTTTTTAATAATGGTGATTCTAACAACGATAAGGTAGTATTGCATTGTGGTTTTAATTTTCATTTCCCTCATGATTAATTATGTTGAACATATTTTCATATATTTTCGGCCATTTGTCTATCTTCTTTTGGGAAAAATTCTGTTCATTTCTTTCACCCACTTTTTGATGGGGTTATTTTTTTCTTGCTGATTTATTTGAGTTCTTTGCAAATTCTGGATATTAGTCATTTGTCAGATATACAGTTTGTGAATAATTTTCTCCCATTCTATAGGCTGTCCCTTTACTCTGTTGATTATTCCTCTCACTGTGCAGAAAGTTTTTAGTTTAATTAAGTGACATTTATTTATTTTTGTTGTTGCTGTATTTGCTTTTGGGGTATTAGTCATAAATCCTTTGCCTAGGCTGATGTCCAGAAGAGTTTTTTCTAGGTTTTCTTCTAGAATTTTTATGGTTTTAAGTATTAATGTTTAAGTCCTTACAATCCATCTTGAGTTAGTTTTTGTATATAGTAAGAGATAGGGATCCAGTTTCATTCTTCTGTGTGAAGCTATCCAATTTTCCCCTTCTATGTGTGGCAATTCTCTCCATCACTCAAAACCCAGATAAAAGTGTTATTTTCTTGGTTAAGCCTTTCTCTATGAAAGAGTACTATAATTACCAATTATAATAATAAACTGAATCACCAAGAAATGATATATATTTATATTTGATATATTCAGTTTAATAAGATAGTATCACATTACTCTAATTTCTTAATTGGAAAAAGTATCTCCCAAAATGGTAAAGTTACAACAAGTTTTGCATTTCAAATGAGTAAGTCTCAGTTGTCTTGGAATTCATTTGTGTGTACACCTGACTCTCTGATTATTGAAAATAAATATGACATTAATATACCTTCCTTTCTTAAGCTTCAAACAGAAAACTCATTCTCTCTCTTTTTCTTTTTCTCTCTCCATACATATATATTAATATATAATATTCTAGAGATTTATTTATTCATTCAACCAACAGACAAATTATAGTCTCTTACTCCATATCTGTGGTTCCCAAAGGACCTCAAAAAGTTAACATGTTTGTTGCATACTCTAGTTTAGAATGCCACTCTTCCTTCCACTATTGGAATTCTGTTCCAGCATTGTATTACAGAGCTTCCTAATGCCTACCTATGGGGATGCTGGTAATAGTGCCATCTGACACTTATCATAATTTCATTCAAACACATATTGCTTTTACATTGTATTTCCCTTTGCCATTTTGGCTCCTAACTGCCAGCAGTGCAGCAGGCTCAAATTTTACCTAAATGGGAGCATTTTGACTTGGGAGAAACATTTCTCAGTGCCATTTGCTTAATAGTATACATTACTGCAGAGGGAAGGTTCTGACTCAGGGCCAAGTCCCCTGCATCCAGAGCATAGGCAGTTTCAAGGACAAGACAGCAGCCCCCGCAGAGATGTGAAAATCCTTGCCGACCAATGAAAGTGAGGGTAGAAGAGAGTCTCAGTGGTACCCGTCACCTCATATCAAGGCTGGGCCTAATGCATTTGGTTATAATGAAGGGATAAAGAAAACAAGTGTCCCCTCAGTTGGCAGATAAATGCATCTTAACTGTTCCTCCTTTCATATGTCCTCTGTACATGTAATGCTAAATAAGTTCTAAGTGCTAATCAAAGAGACAGCATGAAATAAGGTTTTAAAGAAGGCAGGTGATACATACAGGATAACAAGAGCCAAGGGGCAGATAAACAGTTTTAATTCACCAGAAGATATGTTCTAAATATAACCTGGAAACAGAGATGTCTATATAATGAGGAAGACAATAAGCCAGTGCTATGAGGAGGTGTAATTGAAGAGGTAGAAGTAATAATGATGCAACCTGAAGTAAAGTGGAAAGGGTATTAAACTGTGAATTGTCAGGAAGCATTTAGGCTTCCTGCTGTCACAGAAGTGTAGGATATTTTCAATGCTGGCATAAAGAGGCAAGAAATCAAGTCTGCAGAAAAAAAAGATGCATCGGTAGGGCCAATGGGAGTCATGCAGGGAGTAGAGTGAAGAGAGAAGATAAAACAGAATATTCTTACATGTGGAAGAAGTGTGGTCTCAGGTCACATAGTGGCCCCCTATTTTTTTTTCAGGACCTGTCAATATCCTAATCAATAGTCATCTCCTTTGTTTTCTACTCCTTCAGATCCACATAGCTCTATACTGCCTCTGACTTCTCAGGGCTCTCACTGACTGTCTCACCATAGTTGGCTCTACCCTATGTGACCAAAATTCTGAAACATTCCCTCTCAACCAATATCGCAGTCCTTTACAGAGAGGTTGTTAGGTGTCTGGAAGTAAGTTGTTCTCCTAAAAACTCTTGGGTTTCACAGAGTGCTTCCTAAGAGTGAGTGGGCTCCAAGCTCCCCTTCTTTAACAGAAAACTGCACTTTTATTCATTTTATTAATATATATTAATATTAAAGTTCAGAATAACTTTTTGCAAAAGGATATCACTGTTAACACTCTGATAAACACTCAAGTCACTCCTGCTGGGAACTACTTCTTGAGTAAAACATTTGACTAGCTGGCCAGCCTCTTGACCAGAACCCACATGGAGGATGATACCTTTTGTCAGAAAGATATTTCAGGCTCTTTTCCATACCATTCCACAGGCAACTGTATAAAGCTCATACTAGCTCCAGATATAGGGCTACCAAGATCAGACGAGGCCCTGGTTTAAAAAACAAAAACAAACAAACAAAAAAGCACTATTCAGAGCCTTCACAAGGATGGATTGGCTAAAGACTTAACAAAATTTTCTCAGGAAACCCCTCCAGGATTTCCAGGCATTCCAGCGTAATTTATAGTCTTCTCTTCTGTATTTCTCTGGGGTTGTACATTCCTACTTTCACCACAGCTTTTTACAGTCTTTCTTAGATCTTGAATAGGCATGTATATTAATTTTAAATCTCCAATGCTGCAAGCTGAAACCATCCAAACATATAATGTGTATCTCTGAACACTTTAAATTCTAAACCTAGGGCCCTTATAACTGCCAAGTATGTAGTTGCTCCAAAATTCAGGAGATTAACATCTCTCTTTTAATGGCTTTAACATTTTATTCTTTCACCGAGCTAGCACCAAAAGACCAATCCAACAAAGACTGAATGAAGTATTATTTAATAGATTGAAACAATATCTACAGGAATCTCCATATCCCTCAAATGGTCATCATTTATTTATCAAGAATGCCTATTATTTCCTCTCAAAATCCAAACTCCCTACCACCACATTCAAGGTCTTCCATGATTTTGATTCATTGAAATCTCCAGCCTTCATATTCCATGGCATGCATCTACTCAGTCTCTGTTCCAAACACCCTGGATTACTTACCAGTTCTTAAACTTTCACATCACCCTTCCTTTGCTCGTGTCATTCCCTCTGATTAGAATGCCCATTCCTATATGCCAAAATGATAATAATTTTTCAAGGCCCAGGCCAAATGCCACTTCTTCGTAAAATTTACCTGATCCCTCCAGTGATACTTAACACATCCTTTCTCTGTACCACTATCATATTTTTTGCTTATAGCTCTACTTAGCACTTACCATACTCTACCTCCCAGTTGTGTACTTATCTAGATCCTGCCTCCCATTGGTAAATCCAATGGGTAGAGGTCAGCTGTGGTTCTTTGCAGTCTACTCACCATGGCCTTATGAAAACACTTTTTAAAAATGTGGATCACTGGCCATAAACATCATTTTAGCTTACGACCGAGGAAAGCCTAACAACAATGTAATTTGTACACTTGATTGTACATATATCTTGAAAAATACTGTTGCCACTTATGCCTTATTTATTTGAGAAAACTGGGAACATCCTTTAGTCATCCTAGAACCTGACTGTAATGCATGCACCATTGGTGGAGGCCTAGAAATCACTTATATGAAAAGGTTATAATGGGAGTTGATGTATAGTGCAAAATTAATGTTTTCTTTGTGTTATTTTCAGGGGGTGCCTCAAAAGTTGATAGGATCAAGGAATAAACTGTTTTGTTCTGTTACCTAGTGCTTTAAAAACAAAAGATTTTAATTTTGGAAATTCCATTTCATCAGCTGATATAGCTATATACACAGAATATTTAAAAAATCCCCAGAGATTCAGTTCCTTATACTGAGATCCACTTAAAATATATTTTCCCAATTCAACATTTTCATATAGTTATGTTATTTATTTATACATTTGCTTATATCCTACCTCATTCCATAAAGGTTATTTAACAGTAAGAACACACTCAGTAAACTAATGATAAATATACATAAGAAATCAGGATAAGGCAAACACAAATTACACATATGTATTTGTTTACCCATTTATTATCTGAATCTTCCATTAGACTATAATCTCCTTGAAGGCAGTGCTTATGACTGTTTCATTTATTACTGTATATTCAGCCCCTGGCATATAGTAGGTATTCAATAAGTATGTGTTGAATTAATGAATTTTAAAATAACATTCTATATACACCATAAATTAATTCAATTTGCTGTAATTTAACCACAAATTGGATATGAACTTCCTGATGGCCAAAACAAAAACGAAGGTGGATGTAATTCTCAAAAAGAATTCATATCAGTTTTTCAGGTGAAACAAACCTTTCTATAATTCAGTTCTAAATAAATTGCTCACATGGGGTTTATAAGAGGTACTAGGTGATATACGGTATGATATCCTTAACAGTATTTCTACAGCAAATATAAAAATAGCTTTCCTTTGGATGTTTCTTGTTACATTCTATGATAAAAGTAGAAGCCAGAACCTCAAAACACAAGTTGGGAAGAAAGGTTGACAAACAAAAAATAGTGAGAAACAAAAAATAGAGATATCTTGACATATCGCCTTCTGGAGGTCTGGCTTGATTCAAACATACAATTTTATATTTCTTTAGATCATCTGTACTGTCAACACAATATCTTATGTATATCATATGCTTACTGCCAACTAAATAATCATTTTTTTAAATATTGAATTGCATTTAGTGAGTCCCACTCATACTTCTTTTCCACCTGTGTGCCTTTGCTTTTGTTGCTCCCTGTATCTGGGAAGTCTTTTCTACCTTATCTATTTCTCAAAATATAACCTATCTTTCAAGATTAACTAGAAATTATACTTATGTTTGCAAACACTTCCTGATCTGGTCAACCAGCTGTGATCCCTTGAAACCACAGGTACAATTTACCTCCTTTCTTTTCTATTTGTTTTATTCTGCTTTATATTAAAAACATAGAATTTTTCTCTTTATGGCAGGAATCTTGTCTTGCTCATATCTAAATTCTCCACAGGGCCTACCACCCTACTTCACACTAACTAGGTATTTTTTTTTAATTTTGTAATTTTTTATTTCAAAGTATTAAGGGGTACAAATATTTTTGGTTACATGAATTGCTTTTGTAATGCTTGAGTCATGGCTATAAGTGTGTCCATCATCCAGGTAGTGTTCATTGTACCTATTAGGTAGATTTTTGCCCCTCCTCTGCTCTCCCTGCCCCCTGCTTGATATCCATTAAGTTTTACATTCCTCTGTGCACATGTGTGCTCATCAGTTAGTTCCAGTTTAATAGCGAGTACATATGGTATTTATTATTTCATTCTTGTGATGCTTCACTTAGGATAATAGCCTCCAGATCCATCCAAAGTGTTGCAAAAGGAATTAATTCATCCTTTTTTTATATCTGAATAGTACTACATGGCATACATATACACATTTTGTTGATCCACACATGAATTGATGAGAACTTGGGTTGCCTCCACATCTTTGAAGTTGTAAATTGTGCTGTAATAAACATTTAAGTGCAGGTATCTTTTTGAAAAATGACTTCTTTATTCATTGGGTAGATACCCAGTAGTAGCATTGCTGGATCGAATGGTAGGTCTACTTTTAGGTGTTTGAGGAATCTCCGTACTGTTTTCCATACCGGTTGTACAAGTTGACATCCCCACCAACAGTATGTAAGTGTTCTTTTTTCACTGCAAATGTGTGAACATCTATTGTTTTTTGACTTTGTAATAATGGCTATTCTAACAGGGGTTAGGTTATACCTCATTATGGTTTTAATTTGCATTTCCCTGATTATTAGTGATGTTGAGCATTTTTCATATGTTTATTGGCCATTTGTCTATCTTCTTTTGAAAAGCTTCTGTTCATGTCTTTTGCCCACTTTTT
Organism: Lepilemur ruficaudatus; assembly: GCA_963574885.1. Classification (NCBI taxonomy): domain Eukaryota; kingdom Metazoa; phylum Chordata; class Mammalia; order Primates; family Lepilemuridae; genus Lepilemur; species Lepilemur ruficaudatus. The sequence continues at coordinate 50,145 of CAUYRT010073264.1, forward strand.
AATGGGGTTTTGTTTCTTGTTGATTCTCTTGAGTTCTTTGTATATTCTGGATATTAGTACCTTTATCAGATGTATAGCTTGTGAATATTCTCTCCCATTCTGTAGGAGATCAATTTGCTATGCTGATTATTCCCTCAGCCATGGAGAAGCTTTTTAATTTAATAAATACCATTTATTTATTTTTGTTGTTGCTGTGATTGCTATTTGTCTTAGTAATAAATTATTTGCCTGGGCTTACATCTAGAAGAGTTTTTCCTACATTTTAATCTAGAATTCTTATGGTTTCATGCCTTATATTTAAGTCTTTTATCCATCTTGAGTTAATTTTTGTGAGCAGTGAGAAATAGGGGTCCTGTTTAATTCTCCTGCATGTGGCTATCCAGTTTTCCCAGTAAAATTTACTGAATAGGGTTTCATTTCCCTAGCATGCACTGTTCTCTGTTTTGTTGAATATCAGTTGATTGTAGGTAAATGGTTTTATATCTGGGTTCTCTATTCTGTTCCATTGGCCTATGTCTCTATTTTTGTACCAATACCATGCTGTTTTTGTTACTGTTACCTTATAATATCGTTTGAAGTCTGGTACTATGATGCTTCCAGCTTTGTTCTTTTTGCATAGGATTGCTTTGGATACTCAAGCTCTTTTCTGGTTCCAGACGAAGTATAGAATTAATTTTTCTAGATCTGTAAAATATAATGTTGGCATTTTGATGGGTATTGCATTGAATCTGTAAATCACTTTGGGTAGTATGGACATTTGAACAATGTTCATTCTACCAATCCATAGGCAAGATATGTTCTTCCCTTTGTGTCCTCTGTAAATTCTTTCCTCGGTGTTTCATAGTTCTCCTTGCCGAGATCTTTCACTTCCTAGGGTTAAGTATATCTCTAGGTATTTTATTTTCTTCGTAGCTATTGTGAATGGTACTGAGTCTTCAATTTCTCTCTTAGCTTGACTGTTATTGATCTATAGAAATGCTACTGATTTATGTACTTTGATATTGTAACCTGATACTTTGCTGAATTTAGTTTTCAATTCCAGGAGTCTTTGGGGTTTTCTAGGTATGGTATCATATCATCAGCAAAAAGCAATAGTTTGACCTTCTTTTTCCTGATTTGAATGCCCTTTATTTCTTTTTCTTGCCTGATTACTCTGGCTAGGACTTCCAGTACTATGTTGAATAGAACTGGTGATAGTGGGTATCCTTGTCTTATTCCAGTACTTAGGGAGAATGTTTCCAACTTTTCTCCATTCAGCATGATGTTGGCTGTGGGTTTGTCATGCATAGCTTTTATAATTTTGAGATATGTTCCTTTTATGCCTAGTTTGTTGAGGGTTTTTTATTATGTACGAAAGGGTGCTGAATTTTGTCAGATGCTTTTTCTGCATCTGTTGAGATGATCACATGGTCTTTGTTTTTGCTTCTGCTTCTGTGGTGAATCACATTTTTTGATTTACATATGTTGAACCATCCTTGCATCCCTAGGATGAATCCCAATTGGTCATGGTAGATTATTTTTTTTGATGTACTGTTGAATTTGGTTTGCTACTGAGGATTTATACATCTATATTCATAAGGGATAATTGTCTGTAGTTTTCTTTTTTTGTGTGTGGCCTTTCCTGGCTTTGGTATCAAGGTGATACTGGCTTCACAGGATGAGTTGGGGTTATTCCATAACCTCTCGATGTTATGGAATAATTTCTGTAGTATGGGTTCCATCTCTTCTTTATAGGTCTGCTATAGTTTAGCTATAAATCCATGTAGTCCAGGTCTTTTTTGCTGTTGTTGGAATATTTTTTTATTAATGCTTTGATTTTGTTGTTCATTATTGGTCTGTTCAGGAGTTCTATTTCTTCCTGATTGAGTCTTGTGATGCTGTGTGTTTCCAGGAATTTGTCTATTTCCTCTATGTTTTCTAGCTTAGTGCATATTTTCATAATATTCGTGGATGATGTTTTGTATTGCTGTGGTATCAGTTGTAATATATCCTTTTCCATTTCTGATTGAGATTACTTGTGTCCTTTCTCTTTTATTCCCAGTTAATCTAGCATGTGATCTGTTGATTGTGTTTATCTTTTCAAAGACCCAACTTTTTTTTCATTTATCTTCTGTGCCTTTTTTTGTTTATTTTCCATTTCATTTAGTTCTGTTTTGACATTTGTTATTTCTTTTCATCAGCTAGCTTTGCGTTTCATTGTCTCTTTCTTTTCTAGTTCCTTGAGATGTGACAATTGATTATTAATATGTGATCTTTCTGCCTTTTTAATGTAGGCTTTTAAGGCTATGAATTTCCCCTGAGCAATGCTTTTGCTGAATCCCATAGATTTTGATAGCTGTTGTCCCCCTTTGTCATTCAGTCCAAAGAATCTTTTTATTTCCATCCTAATTTTATTCTTGATCCAATAATCATTCAGCAGGAGGCTATTTAACTTCCATGACTTTTGGTAGGTTTTAGTGTTTCTATTGTGATTGATTTCTAGTTTTATTCTACTGTAGTCTGAGAGGATACATGGTATTATTTCTATGTTTTTTTTAAATTTCTTGAGGTCAGTTTTGCGCCTAAGATATGATTGACCTTGGAGAATGTCCCACTTGCTGCTGAAAAGAATGTCATTCAGTAGTTTTAGGGGAGAATGTTCTGTATATGTCTGTTAGGTCCATTTGATTTGGAGTATGGTTTAGGTCCAGTGTTTCTTTATTTATTTTCTGCTTTGATAATTTGTCCAGCTCTGACAGTGGGATATTGAAGTCCCTGAAAATTATGATGCTGCTATTTATTTCTTTCCTTAGCTCTGGTGAAATTTGCTTTATGTATCTGGGAGCTGCTGTGTTAGGTGAATATATATTTAGGATTGCTGTGTTTTCTTGTTGAATTTCTCCCTTTACCATTATATAATAACCCTATTTGTATTTCTTTACCTTTGTTGATTTAAAGTCAATTGTATCTGGTATGAGAATGGCTACACCTGTTCTCTTTTGGTTTCCATTTGCATGGATTTTTTTGTTTCCATCCTTTCACATTGAGTCTGTGTGCATCATTGTGGTTTAGATCTGTTTCCTGAAGACAGCAAATGTTTGGGTTGTGTTTTTTCATCCATTCAGCCAGCCTATATCTTTTGAGTGGCTCATTTAAACCATTAACGTTACGAGATAGAATTGATATTTGGGTAGCTGTTACATTCATCCTGTTGTGTAGCAACTTGTTGTTTTGTTTCCCCTCTTGTGCTATTGTTTTATAAGAGTTGCGAGCTTTAGATTTTGGGGTAATTTTACACTGGTGGGTGTCTTTTATGCCAGTTCATGCATAATGCAATTCTGAGTATTTCCTGCAGGGCAGGTCTGGTCATGACAAATTATCTCAGTGTTTGCTTGTCTGAAAAAGACTTAATTTCTCCATCAAACATGACACTTAGCTTTGCAGGATACAGGATTCTAGGCTGACAGTTGTTCTGTTTAAGAAGATTGAAGATGGGGTCCCAATCCCTTCTGGCTTGTAAGGTTTCTGCTGAGAAGTCTGCTGTTAGGCTGATGCGTTTTCCTTTGTATGTCACCTGTTGCTTACATCTAGCTTCTTGTAAAATATTCTCCTTTATTTTGACTTTGGCCAGTTTTATTAGTCTGTGTTTTGGATATAATCAGTTTGCCATGAATCTTCCCAGAGTTCAATGTCCATCTTGTATCTGGATGTCTGGATCTCTGGTGATACCAGGGAAGTTTTTGTCAATAATTCCCTCAAATAGATTTTCTATGCTTCAACTTTTTCTTTGTCTCCCGCAGGGATACCTACAATTCATATATTAGTTCATTTCACATAGTCCCATTTCTCTCTGAGTGACTGCTTCACCTTCTTTGTTCTCTTCCCTGCCTTGTTAAAGGACTGGGTTATTTTGAGAACCTTGCCTTTAAGCTCGGGGATTCTTTCTTCTCCTTGGTTTAGTCTGTTGCTGAAGCTTTCTGCTATGTTTTGAAATTCCCTAAATGACACTTTCACTTCTTTAGATTCTGTTATAGCCTTTCTTCTGTTGTCTAGCTCTTTAATGACTTTTTCATTAACTTCCTGAAATATTTTTTGTCTTCTTTTTGTTCGTTTTCAACTTTCTCCTCAATTCCATTCATCTTATTTGCCACCCATATTCTGAATTCTATTTTTGTCATTTCAGCAATTTCCTTGTGTATGGAGTCCACTACTGTAGTTCCATAGTGATCCCTTGGGGGTGTTGAGCTAATTTGTTTTTACATGTTTCCAGGGTCCTTTTGCTGGTTTACTCTCATCTCACTCTTCTTCTCTCAGCTCTGGGTTAATAGGATTGCAGGGTACTTGTTCTCCTTTGTTGGGGACTCTCTACCTTTACTGGGCTCAGAATTTCTCCAGGGTAGATTTCTGTCATTATCTTTTCTTTTTATTATTCTACCTTGTGATTTCTTTCTAAGAAGTCTCTGGAAAGCTCCCACACCTTTCTCCCTGAGCTATATCTGAGCTATTCCCATTTCCTCCTCTCCTCTACCTGAAACCCTTCCTTCACTCTGATACAATATGGTAACTAATGTCTCTAGTCAGCCATTGTCCAGAAATATTCTGTTATTTATAAAATATTGAATTGAATAATAATAAGTTGGTAATTATCAGATTTGATCAATCTCATTCAGTTAATCTCATCTAGTTAATAACCTTGGCAATTTTGTGTTAAACCATAAGTCATAAAGATTCTTAAAAAATATATTTTTAAAGTAAGAGTAGTTGGCATATTGTGTGTAAACAGAGAAGAACATTTATTAGTATGAGAGTTCTAATGTACAGGACAAAATTCTAGGGCCCACCAAGCTTGAATTTAATCATTTCATGAAACAATAAAAGTGACCCAGTTTTGTGATCACAAATTATAATTCTGATCCTAACCCTGGTAATTTACCTTATTTGGGAGATTAAAGGGCTATCTATATAAAATACGTAAATATTGCAATGAGAGATGTTATTCATTTTCCTAGGTCCATAGTTTGGCATTGGCTTTGGTGAACCGAATGGCTAGACGAATTGCTCTTTGTAGAACAACTTTCAACGTATTGGAAGAAACGTTGTACGCAATCTTACCACAGGAAAATTTGTTGCATGTAATCAGCAATAGTCTCAGCTCCTTGACTATGTGCACAGGGACTTCCAGAAGCTCAGTTTTCATGTTGCTCCTACAACCAATGTTGAACATCAAGATCTGACCATTGCATATCATACTCATCCTGCCACCAGTGCCTCTAGGTTTCTTCCAGGAAGGTTTAATTTTGACATAAGTTGTAGAATGCTATGAACTGACATTTTTGCTCCTCTTTTTTTGTAATCTTATGTTTCATGATGAGTTTGAGAGTGGCCATGAGAAAACTCAGAAGATGCTGCTACCTCTGGAGGTAGGACTGAGGAATAAAAGGGAGAGCAAGGATTGCAGGGGCTGAGGGACCCAACTGTGTGTTTGTGTGTGTGTGTTTTTAATTCTGTGTTTTAAAAAAATTAACAGCTTTATTGAGATATATTTCACATATCTGAAAGTGTACAGTTCAGTGGTTTTTAGTATATTCACAGAGTCATGCAACCATAACCACAATATAATTTTAGAACATTCCCAATTGCCTTTTGATAAATGCTTTTGATCACAAATGGGACTGGGAAAGATAGCATCTAATGTGAGCCTAGCCCCACTGTAGGATATACAACTTAAAGCATGAATGATTGTGAACATCAACATATATGAAAGTAGCAATTTATATACTAGTCCTAAATTACGTCCCTTTTGATTTGTATTAAGGTAATATGCCATACTTCTAATACCTGAAAAAATGTAATTATGCAGTACAGATACATTCAGATATCTCAGTGTGAGTAATTAAAACCATAAGAAGATGAGCTTAATGGGGATGCTAAATATAGCAGCTGAATATTGGATTTGTGTTGGGTGCCACCTATACTGTTTTATATCAATCAGAAAAATAAAGATATATCAATGGGATCATTTTTTTCTGGTCACCATTCAAAATTACCACATGCACTATTTTTACTAATAGGCATCTTATTTTTTTCAATGTTAAGGATTCTAGTTTTGATCTCTAGCTTAAAAATCCAGAGTTCCTATGGTTGCTAGGGAACTAGGAAATATAATTATTCAAGCTATTATAATATAAAGGTGTAATTATACACTTGTTTTCAGAGAAAAAGACATCCAAAGACTATTTTTCCCTAACATGAGATTAACTAATGAAACCATTTCTATATGGAAAATAAATAAAATTAAACAAATAGCAGTAAGCGTGATAATAGGGGGATCATCTGAACTTCCTAATGTTCTCTGCTACCCACTACTTTTTCAAATCTACTCTTTGTGATGAAACAATTTTTATTTGTCCCCCAATGCAAAAAAATAGTCTTCTTTTTCTTCCTTCAATAATATTTCATTTAGCTCTCCTCCAAAATTAGAAACAAGAAGCTCCTTATAGTGGGTTATGAAATTTACTCCTGATAGCTTCTCAAATTTGTTATTAATATTTCATTATTGTGATTGCTGATGGTCTCAGGTTCAGGGGGAAGCTTTTCTGGGATAATCAATCTCCTTTCTTTATTAGAAACATTATTCATAAACTTATGTAAAAGGTCTGCTCTTTCATTATAGTATAATCAGTTAAAAATCTATGTGTGCGTGCCCATCTGACCTTGCAATTACTGGCTTATCTCTATGATACATGGTGATAGAGTTATTAATTTCACTTCCTTAGGACTTTTATTCTTTTGCTCTGCAGGTCAGCCAGGGAGAATGATAGAAATCCCATTAATAACAATTACCGGCAACTCAGGAGGCATATGGAAAACATTCTTTCAAAAGATGAGAATTTGCTCCTGAAGAAAAGCAAATGTAGATGTCTTCAATCCCAAGAAAACCCTGTCTCTAACTCAGGAACATAAACTCAATGGTAGCAATTATTGACTGAGAACATGAAAGCAAGAAAATTCAACAGCATTGGAGTCTCTCAGTTCTAAATGGACTGATTTGCTTCTCATAAGCCTTCTGGCAAAATCTCCAACCATTATCTTTGTCCAGTTCACAATGGTTCTACTTACTGCATGATTTATGACTTTTAATCTGCTAGTATGAGAGGGAAGGGAAGCATATCTCCACATTGCCCTAAAGTGTCAGCCTTACAAACACAAAAGTCCTCTGTTCTGACAGTGCTAGAACCATATTTATGCAACTTTATTCATAGTCTATTTATTTCAATCAAAAAAGTTCTTAGAATCTCTCCTGCTTCAGGGAAGTATGTTTTCTTTGGAAGTTGGGGATGGTGAAATCACAGTACTATAGCATCATATTCTTGAAAGGGATTCATAAAAGATCATCTTACCCAGTATATTCTTGGAAGGCCAGTTGTTGAAACGATTCTGAGTTAATTATTCCCATGTTCTCTTACATCTCCTTGGGCAGGAAGAATAATAAGAGTAGGAGTAATCCTACACAAATGATAGTGGGATCAGACCAAAGACTCTAGATTTTCATTTTTCTCTCCATTTATTCCTGCTACCATCCTGGACTAGGCTCTATTTGTCTCATGCCAGAATTACTGCAAGAGTTCCCTTAGTGGCCTCACTCATTCTGAATATCATCATGACTATCAAAATTATCTGGGCTTTCAGACTATTTCATTTTGCTACTACTCAGTAATCTAGATAACCTCCCTTTCTGGTTTACAATATAATAATTTTTTTCAAGAACAAGTATTTATTAGACATCTACTATTACTAAGCACCATTCTAGGCACTTAGGATAGCACAGACAACAAAACAGAAAAAAATACTGACCCTAATAGAACTCACATTCTAATTAGGAAAATTATATAATAAACACAATAAACAAGTAAATATATGGTATATCAGATGCCAGTCCAGGCTATGGATGAGAATAAAATAAAGAAGCAAGACTACAATTGCTAGGGCAGAGGTAAGGGGAGAAGAGAGCAGCAGTTATAATTATCTCACATTTTCTTAAAATGGTTTTAGATCTCTCTTCCAAAATTTGCCTTTACTGTCCTGTTGTGTGTGTTTAGTTATATGCTTTTTGGAGAGAATTGGTCAGGATATATAGTAGATAAATAAGTATACTTGTTCTGCCATAATAATTCTAAATTTCTCTGCCTTGTTTTCAGGGTATCCTGTTATGATTAATTGTAGGTGTCAACTTGACTGGATTAAGGCAAACCCAGATAGCTGGTAAAGCATTATTTTTGGCTATGTCTGTGACGGTGTTTCTGGAAGAAAATTACATTTGAATCAGTGGACTAAGGAAGGAAGATTCATCTTCACCCAACGCTTGTGGGCACCATCAAATCAGCTGAGGGCCCAGATAGAAGAAAAAGGCAGAAGAAAGGCGAATTGTGCATTCTCCTCTCTTTTTTGGAGATTAGACACTTTTTTTATTGCCCTTAAACATTAGAACTCAAAGGTCTCTAGCCTTTGGACTCTGGGGCTTGCACCACCGTTCTCAGGCCTTAGGCTTTGGACTGAGAGTTACTACATTAGCTTCCCTGATTCTGAGGCCTTTGGACTTGAACTGAGCCACCTACCAGCTTCCCTGATTCTCCAGCTTGCAGACAGCCTATTGTGGGACTCCTCAGCCTTCATGATTGTACAAGCCAATTCCCCCAATAAATCCCATCTTGTGTGTGTGTGTGTGTGTGTGTGTGTGTATACATATATTAGAGAGAATAGATATACACACACACAAACATATGTATGCATGTGTATATATATATCCTGTTGGTTCTGTTTCTCTGAAGAACCCTAATTAATATATCTTCCACATGCTTATCGAAATATATCTTTCAAAATTTCACTCTCTCATCACATATTGAAAAACTATTTAAGTCTATTGGGAAGGGGGCCAAGATGGCAGACCAGAAGTAGCCTGCACTCATCACTCTCAAGGAGAGGATCAAAGATTGCAGGTAGAGGTTCACCTGCAGAAGGACCATCTCAGAGAGCACATTGTGAATCATCAGAGAGGAACTGGAGACACTCAAAGTGGAGAAGAGAGAGGCGAAGTGATCCACTTAGCAAGATCAAAAGGTACCTGGGCCAAGTGTCCACATGTGGAGAAGAGTCAGGAAAAGATCCCTGGGGCTCTGCACTCCCCCAGTGGACACTGCAACCCCAGCTGCAAGGGGGCTACCCCACCTCAGCAGGCATCTGAACTGATCAGTGAGCTGCTTGGAGACTGCAGCAGCATCGCACCAGAGAGCAGACACAGTGAGTCCCACCAGCTTCTCCTCCCAGGTCACTGAAACAGACACCATTCTGTGCTCACAGCACCAGAGCACCCAGTGTGCAGAGGTGTCAGCTCCACTGCAGCCACCTCCCCATTACTTCTGTCAGGCCAGAGAAGGAATAGGGGTGTGGGCACTCTCACATGCACTGTGACTGGGTATCATGCAGCCCCCAAGCTGCCCCCTCAACAGGCTGCCTCCCAGGGATCTAAGCAGCCCTCATCATCTACTTCCACCATCTCATGATCATGACAGGATTGCTGCTGCCACCTGAGTACCACCACAGCAGTTGCTACAGGTGGGCCTGGGAAGAGGGAGAGCCCTAGCCACTGCAACTCCCTGTCGGGGCACTGCACCTCTCCCTGACCCCACTGGCCATAGGTGGCCCAGCCATTGCAGCCTGACAAGCCAGTGCTGGCTGTGATCCTGTGACATATCTGGGTACTGAGCAAGGCCCTCTGACCTGTCTAGGCACCTGCCAACATCCTGTGCTCTGCATAGTTACCCACCAAGATCCCACACTCTGCACAGGTGCCCACCAAGGGGCCACAACCTGCCCCAACACCAGTCACAGCCCCAGACACATGCCCAGACACCCATCAAATTCCCAAGACCTGACCAGTTGCCCGCCTATGTCCCGCAAAACACCTAGGCATTGGCCAAGGCCCCCCAACCCATCCAGGAGACTGTCAATGTCCCACAACCTGCCCAGGCACTGGCCAAGGTCCCACAATATGCCCAGGCACCTGGCAAGTCCCCACACACAATTAGCTCTGCCACTGGCTGCAGTCCCATGCTGCCTAGGCAACTACCAAGGACCAGCGACCTGCCCAGGTACCACCTAAAGTCCTAAGACCAGCCCACATGCCCACTTGGGTCCTGCAACCTGTTCAGTTGCCCAGCAAGGACCTGCGACCCACCCAGGCACTGGCCAAGGTCCTGCAATGTGCCCAGGCACCTACCAAGGTCCTGCAATCTGCCCCAACCAACTTCAATCCTGTGATCACCCAGGTGTCCATCAAGGTCTTGTGAAGCACTCAGGTATCCCAGCCAAGGTCTTGCGACCTGCCCTGCCATCAGCTGTGGTCCCATGATGCGCCAAGGCACCCACCAAGGTACTACAACTCACCACATGGTGCCAATTATGTTTTGCAACCAACCCAGGCAGCCATGAAGATCCAGTGACCAGTCCAGGTACCGGCCAAGGTTCCTGAACCCAGCTAGGCACAGGTCAAGGTCATGCCACAAGCCTCCATGGAGAAGAACTCACCCAGCCCCCTGCCAGAAGTTCCAACAGTGGCCTGGGGACCAATTCATCACTCTTAATGTATATCTCCAAGCACCACTTTGGACTGTGACAACTTCAGGGGAACCTAATGACACAGGAGAATGGCTGTGTTACAGGATTTCAGTGCATCCACACCCCTCTCCCATAGGGTTGATCCCCATAGTGGGATACAAAACTACTATCTAGGGGACCTTCCTTCTTCTCATTAGATAGGAGAGTTCCCAGCAAAGGAGAATGATGTGCTGCAATCCTATCAGCCCTGAGGTGAGAGAAGAGATTTCTGATGAGAAGAAATTAGCTAAAGAAATCTGGCAACACAAAAAAACGAGTGACTCTGACACCTCCAAAGGATCACAACAGATACACAGCAATGGACCTCAAGCAAAATGAAATTGTTGAAATTTCAAAAATGTAATTCAAAATATGGATGGCAAATAAGATGCATGGGATTGAAGACAAACTTGAAAACCAACATAAAGAAGCCAAAAAAATATTTCAGGACATGAATGAAATATATGAAAAACTCACTAAAGAGACAGACAATATAAGAAAGGAAATAAGAGAACTTAAAGAAATGGAAGGGTTACTTGGGGAATTATAAAATACACCAGGAAGCTTCAACAACAGGCTTAACCAAGCAGAAGAAAGAATATCAGAGCTTGAAGACAAGGCTTTGAACTAACCCAGTCAGTCAAGGGGGCAGAAAAAAAGAATAAAAAAGAATAAACAATCACTCAGAGAAATATGGGACTATGTAAAATGAACCAATATTAATTATAGGTATCCCAGAGGAAGAAGAACAAAAAGGAAAAAGCACAGAAAACCTATTCAATAAATTACTGAGGAGAATGTCCCTGGTATAACCAAAGATTCAGATATCCAGATACCAGGTGGTCATTGAACACCAGGAAGATTTATAGGAAACAGGACATATAAAGAGACACATAGTCATCAACCTAGCCAAAGTCAAAATGAAGAAGAAAATTTTATAATCTCCAAGACGAAAGCAACAAGAAGATACATGGCATGATTTAGATTTTTGAGTTTATTGAGACATACTTTGTGGCATAAGATATGATCAATATGATCAACCTACAAAGAAAAGCCTATCAGGTTAACAGCAGACCTCTCAACAGAGACCTTAAAAGCCAAAAGGATTGGGGCCCCATTTTTACTTTTCTTAACAGAACTGACAGCAAATAATGTTGTATCCTGCAAAACTAAGATTCAAAAATGATGGAGAAATAAAGACTTCCAGACAAGCAAACACTATGGGAATTTGTCACTACCAGACCTGCCATACAGGAAATATTTAGAACTGAATTATACATGGACCAGCACAATAGATACCCACCAGTGTAAAATCACCCAAAAGTTAAAGCTCACAGCATTTATTTAAAAAAATAGCAGAAGAGGGCAAGAAAAAAAAACCCAATAAGATATCATACAACATGATGAACAGAACAGCATCTCACATATCAATACTAACACCCAATATAAACAGTCTGAATGCTCCACTTAAAAGACATGAACTGGCTGTCTGGATGAAAAAAGACAACCTAAGTATTTGTTGCCTTCACGAAATTCATCTAAACCAAAAGGATTCACACAGACACAAGGTAATGGGTCAGAAGAATATATTCCATGCAAATGAAAACCAAAAGCAAGCAGGTGTAGTAATTCTCATATCAGATAAAATAGACTTTAAATCAACAATGGTAAAAAAAAAAAGGATAAAGATGGTAACCATATAATGGTAAAGGGAGCAACTAAACAAGAAGACATAACAATCCTAAATATATATGCAACTAACACAGGAGCGCAAAGATACATAAAGTCAATTTTACTAGATCTAAGCAAAGAGATAAACAGTAGCATCTTAATTGCCAGGGACTTCAACACCCCACTAATAGAACTAGACAGATCATCAAAGCAGAAAATGAATAAAGAAACACTGATTTAAATGGGACTCTAGAACAAATGAACCTACAGACATTTACAAAACATTCTACCCAAAAACTACTGAATGTGCATTCATCTCTTCAGCACATGAGACATTTTCCAAGAATGATCATATTTTAGGCCACAAAATATATCTGAACAAACTCAAAAATCTAAATCATGCCATGTATCTTCTGAGACCACAGTGGAAGAAAACCAGAAATCAATTCCAAGACAAACACTCAAATCTACACAAAGTCATGGAAATCAAACAACCTACTGCTGAATGACCTTGGCTCAATTATGAAATTAAGATGGAAGTTTCTCAAAACTGAATGACAAAGGGGACCCAAGCTTTGAAAAATATTATAATGATGTATGGGATACAGCAAAAGCAGTCTTAATGTGAAAATTTATAGCCTTACATGCCTACATCCAAAAGACAGAAAGATCACAAATCAACAACCTAATATCACATCTCCAGGAAATAGAAAAAGAAGAATAAACCAAAGCCAAAGCCAGAAGAAGAAAAGAGATAACAAAGCTCAGAGCAGACTTAAATAAAATGGAAACCAAAAAAAAAAAAATCCAATGAATTAACGAAATAAAAAATTGGTTCTAAGAAAAGATAAACAAAATGGATAGACCACTAGCCAGATTAACCAGAAATAGAAGGGAAAGGACTCAAATAAGCTCAATCAGAAATGCAAAGAGACAGTACAACTCATATCACAGAAATATAAATCATCATCCATGAATACTATGAAAATCTTACACACAAAAACTAGAAAACCTACAGGAAATGAATAAATTTTGGGAAACACATAATCTCCCAAATCTGAATCAGGAAGAAATACAAATTCTGAACAGACCAATAATAAGCACTAAGATTGAAGCAATAATAAAAAATCTGCCAACAAAAATATGCCTCATTCTGTAGGTTGTCTATTCACTCTGAATGAATGAATGAATGGATAGTTGGATGAATGAATAAATAAATAAGTAAATAAATAAATGCCTGGGACCAGACAGATTCAAAGCCAAATTCAACCAGACCTACAAAGAGGAACTGGTACCTATCCTACAGAAATTATTCCATAATATTGAGTAGGAGGAAATCCTACCTAACAAATTTTATGAAGCCAATATCACCTTGATACCAAAGCCAGGAAAGGATACAATACAAAGAAAGAAAACTATAGACCAATATCCCTTATAAACATAGATGTAAGAAATCTTCAACAAAATGCTAGCAAACTAAATTCAACAACACAGCAAAAAGATAATAAACCATGATCAAGTGGGTTTCATCCTAGGGATGCAAGGATGGTTCAATGTACACAAATCAATAAACATGAGTCACCACATAAACAGAAGCAAAACCAAAGACCACATGATCATCTCAATAGATGTAGAAAAAGCATTCGATAATATTCAGTATCCCTGAATGATAAAAGCCCTCAACAAACTAGGCATAGAAGGAACATTCCTAATATCTATAAAAGTCATATGTGACAAGGCAACAGCCTATATCATACTGAATGGGGGAAAGTTGAAAGCATCCTCCCTAAGAACTAGAACAAAACAAGTGTGCACACTGTCACCACTTCTATTCAACATAGTACTGGAAATCCTAGCCAGAGCAATTAGCCAAGAGGAAAAAATAAATGGCATCCAAATTGGGAAAGAGGAGGTCAAACTATCCCTGTTTGCTGATGATATGATCTTATATCTAGAAAACACTATGGACTCCACCAAAAGACTCGTAGAATCTATAAATAAATTCAGTAAAGTCTCAGGTTATAGAATCAATGCACACAAATCAGTAACATTTCTAAATACTAATTCCAGTCAAGCTGAAAGTCAAATCAAAGACTCAATACTATTTACACTAGCTACAAAGAAAATAGAATACCTACAGATATACTTAACCAAGGAAGTGAAAGATCTTTACATGGAGAACAACATAACACCAATGAAAGAAATTGTAGATGACACAAACAAATGGAAAAAGATCCATTGCTCATGGATTGGCAGAATCAACACTGTTAAAATGTCCATACTGCCCAAACTTATTTAAAGTTTTGATACAATTCCTATCAAACACCAACATCATTTTTCACAGATCTAGAAAAAATAATTCTATATTTCATATGAAACTGAAAAGGAGCCCAAATAGCCAAAGTAATCCTAAGCAAAAAGAACAAATTTGGAGGCATCACTTTATCTGACTTCAAATTACTCTACAAGGCTATAGTAACCAAAACAGCATAACATTGGTATAAAAGTAGAGACATAGGCCAATGAAACAGAATACGAGAACCTAGAAATAAAACCATATAGGTATGACCAACTGATGTATGACAAAGCAGACAACAACATACTCTTGTGATATACAAAAATTAATTTAAGTTGGATAAAAGATTTAAATGTAAGGCATGAATCCATAAAAATATAAGAAGAAAACTTAAGAAAAACTCTTCTAGACATCAGCTAAGAATTTATGACTAAGACCCCAAAGGCAAATATTGCAACAATACAAATAAATAAATAGGACTTAATTAAATTCAAAATCTTCTGCACAGCAAAGTAAATACTCAATAGACAACCTATAGAATGGGAGAAAATATTCACAATTATACAACCAACAAAGAACTAATATCCAGAATCTACAAAGAACTCAAACAAATCAGCAAAAAATAAACAGATGATCCCATTAAAAACTGGGCAAAAGACACGAATGAAAGTTTTTCAAAAGAAGATAGACAAATGGCCAAGAAATACATGAAAAACATGTTCGGCATCACTAATCATCCAATAATTGCAAATTAAAACCACTATTAGATACCACCTTACTCATGTCAGAATGGCTATTACAAAAAGTCAAATTACAATAGATGCTGTCATGCAGGCAGAGAGAATGGAACATTTATACACTGTTGGTGGGACTGCAAATTATTACAACCTCTATGGAAAACAGTATGGAGATTCCTCAAAGAAATAAATGTAGACCTTCTATTTTATTCAGCTATCCCATTGCTGATCATCTACCCATAGGAAAAGAAGACATTTTATAAAATAGACACCTGCAGTGAATGTTTATCACAGCACAATTCACAACTGTAAAAATATGGAATCAACCTAAGTGCCTATCAATTCACAAGTGGATAAAGAAAATGTGATATATGTATGTACGTGTATATATGTATGTGTGTGTACATATATACATGTACATACACATATCACACACACACATATATACACCCACAATGGAGTACTACTTAGCCATAAAAAGAAATGAAATATTATTATTTGCAGCAACTTCAATGGACCTGGGACCATTCCTCTAAGTGAAGTATCTCAAGAATGGAAAACCAAATACCATATGTTCTCACTAATAAGTATTATCTAAATCATGGGTACACATGAGCACAAGGAGACATAAAGAACATTGGAAACTAGGAAGGAGGGAGGGTAGGAGGAGGGTGATTGATCAAAACTTACCTATTGGACACAATAAACTCTATTCTGGTGATAGGCACACCAAATCCCTGACTTAAGCATTATGCAAGATACCCTTATGACAAACACATTTGTACCCCCTTAATATTTTGAAATTAAAAAAAACATAAATCTATTACATCACACTTGCTGATGGGTCTTGGCCAATTTGTCATAAACTTCTCTCTTCAAATTCCCTAATATGATTCCCCCATAGTAATATAATAGAATGAATAGAATGGGTCCAGTGCATTCTGATATTTTATATGAAGATGCCCCATATAAAGACCTGCCCATAAGGCTGTGGAAGATTCAGGTGAAACGGATAAGAGATCCATCTTTGTTATAAGAACAGTCTGACAGTATAAGACTTAAGTTGGATAGAAGAGGCTGGAAAATCTACAAGCTAATAGCCCTACAACCAGGAAAGGATGCATGTCGTTTGCAGCAACTTCAATGGACCTGGGATCATTATCCTAAGTAGAGTATCTCAGGAATGGAAAACCGAACACCATATGTTCTCAATAATAAGTGTGAGCTAAATGATGGGTGCACATGAGCACAAAGAGATATAAAGAACATTGGAAACTAGGAAGCAGGGAGGGTAGGAGGAGGGTGCATGACCCTGGAGGTCAGCAAGCATTGGCTCTAAGGGAATAGGATGGTATTCCTACCATCCTATGCTTAGGATGGTACATTTCACTTTATGCAACATATTGCCAGAATGTACCAAAATTTAGACCCAAATCATCATACACTAGGTATGTTGAACTGAGAGTATACAAAGTTAAGTTTAGAAGAAAAATACAGGCATGTGAGGGCTGCCGAAAATTAAGCCTGCTCTCTATTGGAAACCCACAAATATTAAGGGCCACAGCAAAGGGAAAAGGTATACTTACAACCATAAATCATTTTCTTCTTTCTGATCTATGCCTTAGAAAAGGATATCAAAGTGTCCAAATAGGAAAAAAAAATCTTATAAACAAAATACCACAGCCTGTATGAGAAACAAGAGTCAGAGCTTGAAGATACATCAGAAAGGTGTTGTCATGCACAGAATGTGTGATACTTGCTATCATTTTAATGTGTCCCCCAAAGTTCATGGGTTGGGAACTTGATCTTTAATGTAGGAAAGTTGGGAGGTGTTTGGGTCACAAGGGTACTGCCCTTATGAATGGATTAATGCCTTCATAGCAAGAATGGGTTTATTAGGGCAAGAGGAGGCTCATTATTGTGGGAGCAAGTTCCTTATAAAAGGGAAAGTTCAGCCCACCCTTGCTTGCTCTTTCATGCTCTCTTAACCTTCTGCCTTCTACCATGGGATTATGAAACAATAATGCCCTCACCAAATGTTAGCCCCTTGATCTTGGACTTTCTGGCCTCCAGAACTGTGAGGAAATAAATTTTCGTTCTTATAAATTACCAAGTCTCAGGTATTCTGTTATTGCAGCATGAACAGACTAGCACAATGCTCTCTATTTCTAGGACTGATTGAATAGTTAGAAGTAAAGAAGAAAAATTGTTGCTGTGATATTTGTATGCAATCATAATTGTATAATGATTAGGTTGCCAGTACAGTATAGAGTATGAGAAAGTGGCATCAGATTTCTTCAGCATAGGAGAAAACTAATAAGGGTCAATTGATCAAGGGCAATAAACAATCTCCACTTATCCCAATATGTCCCAGGGGAACTTTGTATGGAATAAAGAGTGGGACTTTGTGTTAATTTCCTAGGATTGCCATAACAAATTACAGCTTATTGGCTTAAAACAACAGAAATTTTTCCTCTCATGTTTCTGGAGGCCAGAAGTCTGAAATCAAGGCATTGGCTGGGATGGCTCCTTCTGGAGGCTCTGAGAAAAAATCCATTCCATGTCTCTCTCCTAGATTTTGGTTAGCATTATTGGCATTCCTTGGTTTGTAGATGCATCACATCAATTTCTGTGTCTGTCTTCACGTGGCCTTTCCCTCTGTCTCTCTGTATCTTAAATCTCTCTCTTTTTGCTTTTATAAAGATACCAGCCATTGGATTTTGGGCCCCTCCTAAATTGAGGATGCTCTCATCTCAAGATTCTTAAATTAATTACATCTACAAGGACTCTATTTCCAAATACGGTCACATTTACAAGTACCAGGGGTTAGGTCTTAGACGTATATTGTGGGAGGACACGATTCAATTCACTACAGAGTTTCTCAGGGAAAGAGAGGTAAACCTTCAACTGTTGCTTGGGGAAGGCAATTCAACAACAGAATTACCTCCTTATCAAAGAGCCATACACCCCTGGTGTAGGGAAAGTTCATTTCTTAGGGGCTTGACTTTTCCAAGAACTTATTGAAAAGAGAGAGCTGCTAACTCCAAAATATCAATTTATCAAGAGCTCTGTCTCTGAGGTTGTTACGTCTGCCTCATGTCCCTGGTTCTAAGAGGTGTATACCATTTTTTTCTTTTTTTTTTTCCAAGGCTCATATTTTACTTCATAAAACTTAAAACAAAAACCCTAATGGTACATACAACATGATGTTCTCAAAAAATATAAATGTATGGTGGTGATATTATCACCTTAAATAAAAGTAAAGATGATTAGACAATGAGTTGAATAATATGTCCACTTTCTTTCAGTGCTAAGTGGTCTGTCATATAGTAGGTTCTCAATAAACACATTAGCTCTTTGAATGAAACATAGATTATTGAGTTTAAGCTCACATTCATAGTTCACATATGAAAGTAGAGCACCAATGAGGACAGAGCTGTAAATCAGCTTGCCAGGCAGATGGGGTAGTTACGTTCAGAAAAGTTGTGCCCCACTAGCAAACAACTTCTTTCCCATGCCCTAGTTCTAAGAAGAACATAGTCATGGATGTCAATGATTGCACACAGGAAGCAATACAGCAGAATGGTGCTTTTGGCAACTAAGTTGTAGAAACCTCAGGAATATAGTAGAAAGAAAGGCATATCCCAGAATATAGCAGAAAGCCAGGTACAGACTACTTGCACGGCTACTAGGAATATATTCCTTTCACATCACATTTCACATTGGCAAGACACACCCATTTACCCCACTGCCAATGACACGTTATCTATGAAGCTAGCACATAAACACACTTCACTCTCGGATAAAAGTATTAAAGAGAAATAGCCAACAGTTCTCATGTTTCTTATTATACTAAAGCCTCAAGAGATATATTGCCTTTTCAAATAGGATGGCTATAATAGAACACAAAAGCAAATAGCCCATTAGCCCTTTTGTATAACATTATATGACATAAACCAAAACATTCTCTATCCTATATGCTACAAGTCTTAAATGCAGGAAAAACTCCACAGAGTCACTTATCAAACATCTGTCACTTTCTCATGGGTGTACACAACAATAATGAAGAAGACCTAATCTCCCCTTCATAACTATATGATTTATGGGATTACTCTGTTTATGGCTTCTGTGTACGTTAAAATGTGTAAAAAAAAATTAAGTGAGCCCAAGTTGACCTGATGGAGAAAATTGGTTGCCTAGTATTGAAAAATGCCCTTCTGTATTACCCGGGCAGCACTGTAAAAATAAAGACTTTTCCTTTGGAATGCTTGCAGGTCAGAATGGGTCTGACTAGAAAAGTTACTGATCCATAGCTAGAAGGCAACAAAATGTAATCAAATGTCCCCATGCACAAGAAAAGTGTGTGTGTTGGGGGGGGTGGTATTTGATTGAGCCCCATAGATCTTGCAGAGAAAGTGTTCTAATGAAACACAAATTATCCTGCCTTTGAGCAATAAACCGGAGGGCTGACACCTTAACTTGCCTGTTTCTAGGTGTGTGCCTCTTTCTAGCAATTAACCATGATAGTTTTATTATGGTCCATGGAACAGCTAATCAATAAGGTGGGATACTAGTTACAATCCACAGCCGGTTCTGTGTGCCTGCATAATGCCCACGATATCGCTCCCAGCTGTTCAGTCTAATCCATTTATGGTTGTTTGTGGCTCACAGTCAGAAAATTCTTCTATTTACAGCTCATTCATTATTCCTAGCAGTTTTATAAATCCAGACTGAATGCTCTGAGGGTGGGGAATAAACCCAGACTTTCCCAGTCCCCTTTGCTATCTCAGCACATCAAACTTCCTTCTTCCTCTGAAAGGCTCATAAACCATATTTTGTTACACTCCAAATTTACATTAAGCTGGTTTAACCTGGCCCATGGGATTATGCTACCAGAAATTTAAAAGGCAAAAAGGGAAATGTGTAATTCTAATTTCTTTTCTGCTTCACATGGAGCTATGTTGTTCTAAAGTGATGGTCCTAGTTCTTTGGAAATGGAGTAGGGTGGGCATGGGTGAAAGTCAATAACCATTTGTAAATATTGTTATAATGCTAATGGAAAACCAGACTACAGAATGGATAACAGCTAAGAGTGTCACCAATATGGTATCAACTAAGTCTCCAAAGTTAGTCCAAGTCAAACCCTTTCCCTTTATTGTTGAGGATAGAGTACCATCACATTCCCATCTCTGTGTGTATCATATTGACAATAAGTCATAGAATTCTCAGATACATTCCTTTTTATGCAAGTGCTCTCAAAACATGTTGAGAAATCTTGATAAAATTTATAAACATAATTTGCATTATGTGGGGGGAAATGCAATTCTACATCACCCAGGAGTCAGTGCCCTCCAGACAAAAACCACCAGAAACGCACCTGTAGTGGAAAAAATTTAAGTTTATTGGTTCTTTGCAATGAGGGAACAACCCACCATGGGGAACATATGGATGTTTCAGTGAAAGGAGCTTATTACAGGATTTGTGCTTATGTTGGGTTATTGTGAGGAGAGTTTAAGTAAGCACGGTTTTGCTCTGGATTAGGTTCACTCAGGAAGCAGTGATAATTCTATGATTGAGTATTGATAATTTTTATGTTGGAGACACAAGGAATGCAGTAGGGCTAAACTATAATTGATGAAGAAGTAACAGCTACTCATATTCGCCAGGATCGGGGTGCATTCGGTCATTCTTATGGCTTGGAAAGTATTCTTGCTTTTGTCTGCATTTGGACAGGATTACAAAGTAGTCTTGCTTTGTCTTGCTCTCTCATGGTCACAGAGTGACCTTGTCGGATATTGGTGTTCTGAGAAAATTTTTATTTTCAACAGAACACCCAGGTCAAGGGCCACATTTTTTCTTTCTTACAAGTTTCATAGATGGAAGGGAACTGTTGTAAAATCTCGAAAGCAATGATAAAGTCAAGGACCCCCACACCTCAAAAAAAAAAAAAAATAGTTATACACCACAGTACCTGGTACCAAGTATACCTCATGCTTTCTGGAGAAAATTTGTCCTGTTTTCATTGTTGCTGAAAATTTGACACAGTTGTTTCTAATTTTCATTGCTTTGATTTCTCAGGAATTTTTCTGGTTGCTGATAGGAGTTTCCATTTACTTTATCTCTTTTCTTATAAAAATTAAGCCAAAAAGTAAAAATATAAAGAATAAAAGATATATCTTTAAAAGAAATCATATTTTAAAATTAAGGAGAGTGAAGTTTTTTTCCTCCATTCTTATTCTAGTCCAAAGAACTCCATACCCTGATAAGTATTTTAAAACTGTATACAACATTTCTTACTAAATCTATAGGCATGAGGAGTATATGGATACCTAAGAGTAAGCATTCCAGTGAAAAATACTGAAAAAAGAAATAAGAATTTCTACCCTGGATACATCCATCCCAGGATTCTGATACAGAGCTCTAAGGGCCAATTTAGAAGAAAATTTCTCATCTTTCCTGTCATAATTCTTTTATTCAATAAGTATTTATTGAATAACGAATACACACAATACACACAAGAACAGACGCAAGAGACTCTACTTCCATCAATATGGCAGAATAGACAATCTAAAAAACCTTCTCCTTAAAACAACTACATTGTAGATATGCTGCAACAAGTATAGTTTTAAATGCATGGGTGAGCTTATGAGAAATAAGGAAAATCCCTAAGGAGAGAGGGCAGAGACAGTGAGAAAAGGTAGAAAGCAAGAGAAAGAGAGAAAGAAAGAGAGGCTAAAACCAGAGTAGTAAGAAATAGCAAAAACCAGGGTGTGTTCAGGGGCTATGCAGACACCAGAACCTAGATTTGGAGGATAGTATATGCCCTAGGTAATAAGATTGGGCCTTGGGTTGGAATAAGAGAAAATTGGGCACCTAAACTAAAACTCCTGTTGGAGCCTGGAGGAAGATCACGCCCTTAGTGAACACTAGGGGAAAAAAATCTGCCTGATGGCAAAGGGAGCCCATGAGAAAAACTTCTTTCTTCTGTAGCTCAAGGTGTAGATAAATGATCTCTCCTGAGATTGCTAACTATAGGCCTACCCTCAATTATGTCTGGGCTTTATATTTCTACCATCTCCAAGAAACTCCAAAACAAGAAGATAAATTAAAGAGGTCTCAGATTGGTAACAACTCTTTGTACCTGGAAGAAGCAAACACAGAACCCCTCTGGAAGAAAGCATCATTAATTGTAGGCCCTCAGAATTTATTCAAAATAAATTTAGCCAGAGAAAACCATACATAGGATTAGTGGAAACAAGAAAAAGACTTATTTAGTCTCTCAAAGACTTCAGATACTAAAATTTTACAATAGAGGATAAAACAGGCCAATATGAAATAGAAGAAAATAAAATATCTAGAACTAAAAATGTGATTGAAATTAAAATCTCAGTGGAAGATTAGATAAAGCTGAAGAGACTAAGTGAACTATAAAATTAAACAGAAATACTCAGAATAAAATTAAAAGATAAAATATAAAAATATGAAATGGAAATTAAAAGATATAGAAGATATAATGGGAAGGCTTAATGTATGTCTAATAGAAGTTCTAGAAAGAGAGAATGAAGAAAATGGTGGAAGCAATGTTCAAGGAGATAATGGCTGAGAAGATTTCAGAATTAATAAAAGACACGCAACCTCTGCTTCAGGAAGGACAATGTATCCCAAGAACACTTAGATACATTGTAGTGAAACTGCAAAACATCAAAGATAGAGAAAAGATCTTAAATGTAGCCACAGAAATGAGATGGATGACTTACAATGGCATTTATGCAGAGAAAATGATTCTCCACAACAATAATCTAAAGAGGAAAGTAAAACAATATCTTCAATGTACTGAGGAAAATAAATGAATTTAGAACTGTGTAGATGCCACAACTATCTTTTAAGAATGAGACCAAGTGTCAAACAAAAATTGTGTGTACCACTAACATACTTCCACTAAATCAAGTTATAGAAGATATTTTTCAAGAAGAAATCAAATTATCCCAAAAGTATGACTGAGTTACAAGAATAGTGAGGAGGACATCAGCAAGATGGCAAAATAGGAGGTCCCCAAATCCAGTCCCCCTAACAGAAATACTGACTAGCAGCTATCCACAGCCAAGAATGCCTTTGTGAAAATTCCGGCTCTCGGGGATGAGACTGAAGGAGCTCAGAAACCAAGAAAAGCTACATTAGAAGGTTAAGAAGAGTGGTTTCACACAGACTGCATTGCCCCTCCCCCTGGCCATACAATGCCCACACAAAGAAGGATTGTCTGGACCTATGGCTTCTCCAGTGTAGGGAAAAAAGTCCAAGGCACCCAGCTTTCCCAGTATTATGGAGCATTCCCTGAGACTTTAGTCTCACCCCATGGAGAACACTGGGCAAATTGGCAGGGCTAGCTAGATCACCGACATCAGCTAGAAATAAAGAAGTGGGGCAGGACTCATAGCAACCAGTACTTGGATCTTGTCAGTGGTACTGTATCTCTGCTAAGAGGCCTCACCCAACCAGATAGCCTAGTCAGAGGCTCTGCCCACAAGCAGGGCCAAGCCAGTGGCCCCGTCTGCCTAGGGAGCAATGTCAGCAGTTCTTCCTGGTTGAGTCCCTAGCCAGCAGTCTCATCCAGCCATGGAGCACAGAAGGCAGCTCCACCTTGTCACAGAGCTTAGCCAGCAACCTTTTGCAACTGCATGGTATAGACTGACACCCAGCCCAACTATGAAGCCTGGCCAGCAACCCTGCCCATCCACCCAGAATAACTGGTAACCCCTGTCAATTGTGGAGCACAACAAGCAGCCCCATCCAATCACAGAACCCAGCCTGCAGCTTCACCCAACTGTGGAGCACAAACTGAGGCCTTGCTTGAATGTGGAGTCCAGCCAGTGGCACCATCTGTCCAGGGATCATAGCTTGCAGCCCCATCCAACCAGGGGAGATTGCAGAGCCCAGCCTATAGCCTCACCCAATTGTGGAGTCTAGCCAGCATCACCACCAGACCATGGAGCCTAGTCAGTGGAATTGGATAAACCCACCCATATACATTTAACTAATATTTGACATGCAGAAGAATGAAACTGGACCTCTAACTTTCACCACTTACAAAAATTGACTCAAAATGATCATCATAAATTTAAGGCTTGAAACTATGAAACTACTAAAAGAAAACATAGGGGAAACACTTCATGTCATTGGACAGGGCAAGGACTTTTTGGATAAGACCTCAAAATCACAGGCAACAAAAGCAAAAATAGACAAATGGGATTATATCAAACTAAAAAGATTCTGCACAGCAAAAAATAAATAAATAAAAATAAAAAGACTGAAGAGACAGACAACCTACACTATGAGAGAAAATATTTTCAAATTATGCCTCTGACAAGGGGTTAACATCAAGAATATATAAGGCACTCAAACAACTTGAGAGCATAAAAAACAAATAATTCTACTAAAATGTACAAAAGATCTGAATAGACATTTCTCAAAAGAAGACATACATGGCCAACAGGTATATGAAAAATGTTCATCATCACTAGTCATCAGAAAAATGTAAATCAAAATCACATTGAGATATCACCTCAGACATATTAGGATGGCTATTATCAAAAAGATAAAAAATAACAAATACTGGTAAGAATAGGGAGAAAAAGGAACTGTTATACACTGTTGGTGGAAATGTAAATTTGTACAGCCATTATGGAGAACGTGGAGGTTTCTCAAAAAATTAAAAATAGAACTACCATATGATCCAACAATCCCACTACTGGGTATATATTCAAAGAAAATGAAATCAATATGTCAAGGATATATCTATACCCCCATGTTTATTGTAGCACTACTTATAATAGCCAAGATATAGCACTATTATAAACAGCCAAGATTTTTATACAGCATATAAAAAATATGATGTATCTACGTACACAATGGAATACTATTCAGCCATAATAAAATCCTGTCATCGACAACAACATGCATGATACTAGAGGACATATGTTAAGTGAAATAAGCCAAGCATAGAAGGACAAATTCCACATGATCTCACTCATATGTGGAATCTAAAAATGTTGATCTCATAGCAGTAGAGAGAAGAATAATGGTTCCCATATCATGGGGAAAGTATGAGGGAGGGGGGATGGGGAAAGGACGGCCAGAAGATACAAAGTTACAATTAGGCAGGAGGAATAAGTACTGGCATTCTATTGCACACTGGGTAACTATGGTTAACAATAACATATATTTCAAAATAGCTTGAACAGAGGATTCTGAATGTTCTCACCACAAAGAATGACAAGTGTTTGAGGGGATGGATATGTTAATTGCCATGATTTGATAATTACACGATGTATAGATGTATTGAAACATCATGATGTACCCCATAAATATGTACAATTATTAATTATCAGTTAAAAACAAAATAAAACTTAAAAATTAAATGGAATTGTTTTTCATTTTATAGGTAGCCCAATTACCCATAATAAAATTATAATATTTATATACAAATCAAACATATGTTATTGTGAATAAGATATTTATCTAGAACTTTCAGTAACAAAATACTGTCATCATGTAACAATAATCACTAATTATGGAGATTAAAAACAACTCAAATATTGTACAACAATAATATGCAAGGTTAGAGGGGGTGATGGGAGCTCAAGTGTTGGAAGATCTTTGTATTGCTTGGTGGGGGTTTAAAAACACTATGTTTAGAATTTGATAAGTATGCATGAAGAAATTTTAAGATGAATCATTAATATAGAACTACAGTATATAATTTCCAAACAAGTAGAAGGGAAAAAATGGATTTTTTTAAAAAACAACCCAGTCAATCCAAAAGAAAGAAAAAATAAGAGAAAATAAGAAGCATAAAAAAAGTAAGACACATAGAAGGCTTAAAATAGGTTGGCAAAAATGTATCCGAATTGATCAATAATCACAATAAATGTAAGTGGACTGATATACACAATGCGATAAAACTATAATAGGAATACAAAGATGCGACAAACATGCATTTTTCAGTTATTTATTCTAGATTTGTCATTGAGCTATTTAAGTCTCATTTTAGATTGTTTATGTTTCTTTTCTTTTTTAGTTGGCCAATTAATGTCTTTCTATTTTTAGTAGAGACAGGGTCTCGCTCTTGCTCAGGCTGGTTTCGAACTCCTGACCTTGAGGGTTCCGCCCACCTCGTTCTCCCAAAATGCTAGGATTACAGGCGTGAGCCACCGCGCCCGGCCTTGTTTATGTTTCTTGATCCATTCACCTATTGAAGTAATGAACTCCATAAATTCACCCCCGTGTTGTGTGAAGGTTTGCCTTTCATTTATCCTAAAATGACTTTTCAAGACTCAAGAGAGGTCCACTGAGGTCTAGTACTCTAATGGTTGAAAATAATTGCTTAATTCCCCTTTCCAACTGTTTCATGATTCCGTGGACATCAATTCTATTACCTCGCAGCTTTCTCCTCATAGGGAAAAGATCTCATTTGTGTGTTCTATCCAGAGAGTTAAGTGCCAAACTCCAACTGCATCTCATTTTGGAAAGCAGGGAAATAACCTAGCTGATAAATCCTTGATGTAAGATTCAAGTTCAGAAAATGAAGCATCGTCAATCTCAGGAGCAAATATTATTTCAATTACAGAGAAGATTCCAGCCATGAAATACATAAATAAATAAAAGACAATTAGTCACACTAATTTCTTATATAGTTTCTTCTAGAAAACTATTTTCTACCCTTTTTTGATCTAAGAAATCACTCAGGAAATTTTTTTGATATTTTTTGTTGTTTCTGTGTGGTAATAAGGAAAATATTTTAAGTTAAAAATAATATAGTTAGATTAGTATATTATTACATATTTTGACATGAAATTTATTTCTAACATATTTAATTATAATCATAAATTAATAAGTAAGGGCTGATAATTTACTTTATGTAAAATTAGGATAATGTCAATCTATAAAGTCCTTAAATGATATACTATTTTCAGTGTGGGGAACAATTATTTATACCAAGAAAGTTGAAATTTTGCTAAATATTATAGCATCATAAACAAATAACTAATTTTTTGAGCTCTTACATTTTATGTTTAAAAAAGAATTGGTTTAAGGGGGAAGAGCCAAGATGGAGAACTAGAAGCAGGTTACACAAGGCACCACTCTCATGGAGAGGATTCAAAGTGGCAAATAGATATCCACCTTTGGATTGATCATCTGAGCAAGAGCACTGGGAACCCATGGAGAGGGGGCAGGAGTGAAGATAGAAAATAGAAGTGGGATGATCTGCTCAGCAGGATTGGAGGTAATTCTGGAAGCCCCCACACATGGGAAAGGGACAGCGAAGAGAAACCCAGGCTCCATGCATCCCCTGAGGAAATTGCAACGTGAGTGGTAGGAGGGCCCCTCCACCGCAGATGCCTCTAGACTGATACAGAGAACTGACTGGAGGGTGTGCAGCTGCATTGTTCCAGAGAGCAAGGACCGCTATCTTGTAATAGCTGCCGCTGGTGCCATTATAACATCCCAACCCCAGAATGCTACTTTTGCCCAAGGGTCACATCTGTGACTGCTGGCTCCCCCTTGTCCCTGTCAGGCAGGAGGAAGCTGGTAACCCCAGTGCTCAGGTATGCCCCATGGGCAGATGATGTGCATCTCCACTGCTGCTGCTCCTGGGGGCCCTGATAAAGCAGGAGGCCAGAGGCCTGGTGCCTGCTGCTATGGCCTGGGTGATCCCGCTTAACCACACTTCCCACAGGACCTGTGCCAAGCATGAGCCCATAGCCCTCGGCACCTACTGCACACTGTTGGGGCAGCTGGACTGGTACCACCATCACTGACTAAGTGGCCCCAAGCAGGACTAAAGCCAGCACAGCTGCTGCCTTTGGATCTGGGAGGACTGCAAGCATTATTTCACAGATGCCCTGGGCACCATACCCCTGTGCAAGCCATGCCCTCAATGCATGCCCCACTCTGCAGTGGCCCCAGCCTGCGTGTGCATGAGTGTCGTTCTCCACAGACCTGCTCCATCCCACATAGGTATACTGCCCCATGGGTCCACTCTGTCCTGCAGACCCACCCTGTTCTGGAGTCCTGCTCTGCCCTACACGTGAGTTGTGGCCTGCTAACCCTCTCCACACCAGGCGACTGCTCTACACCTCAGGCCCACTAGGCCCTGTGAACCCTATACACTGCCTTGCATGCACCTCGCTCTGCCTACGTGCCTGGGACCTTGGCACCCAGGCTTGCATGTGTATGTCCCATGCCCAGGAGGCACTCTACATCCCTGTTGCATGCCCCATCCTGCCAGCTAGCCCCACATCATATATGCACCTGGCAACAGGGGCCGGCCCTTTCAAAGCTGCCTGGTGACAACCACAGGAGAACAGGGGAGACATAATAAAGCAGCAGAATTAAAGGCTCATAGTATAGCCATCCCTCCCTTGCCTGGTCAAGCATCGAGAGTAGGACCTAAGCACACAATCCAAGGACCCATCCCTATCTTCACCAAGCAACAGAGGTCCCACCAGAGAACAGGTATACCATACCTGATATCTGTTTTGAGCTGAGAGAAGAGACCCCAGATAAGAAGGAACCAGCATAAAACTCTGGAAACAAACAAACAAACAAAAAAATGCCATGTCAACATGCCCAAATTCACAATAGCTCTCCAATAAAGAACTATAACCGAAAGGAAATTGTTGAAATGACAGATATGAAATTCAGATTAGGATAGCAAGTAAGATTAATGGAGTTGAGAAGATGATATAAAACCATGTTAAAGAAACAAAAAACAAATTCAATACATGAATGAAAAATTCACTGAAGAGATAGATAACATTAGAAAAGTGATAACAGAAATTAAAGAAATGA
>CAUYRT010073266.1:0-10206 GCA_963574885.1 Lepilemur ruficaudatus
TCCACTCTGGTTGGGTATGTAGTGATAAAGGAGGAGGCTATGCATGTATGTGACAAGAAAGTATATGAGAAATCTCTGTACCTTCAATTTTGCTGTGAACCTGAAACTGCTCTAATATTAATAAAATCTATTTAAAACATAAAAAAAATTAGTATGCGTAGAAGAAAAAGACAAATGCCTATAAACAGACCAACAGCAGATTTCTCAATAGTAACAAAGGTCAGAAGAAAAAGGAATAATACTTACAAATTCTTAAGGAAAAATAATTGATAATCTAGCATTCTATACTCAGCTAAACTGCATTCAAGAATACATGAAAAAATAAAGATATTTTCAGAAAAACAAACCTGAGAACATTTACCACTGCACAGATCATCGATGTAATATCTACTAAAGGATGTGTACTTCCGTTAGTAAGAATATGGAACACAGGAAAAATCAGTGTGATGAAAGAAGCAATACTGAGCCAAGAAACGGGCAAACTTTTCGGTAAATTCAAATAAAATTGACAATAAATGTAACAACAACAACATCGGGGATAACTAAAAAGGGAGAAAGTTAAAAATGTAGAACAAACATACTAAAGCCAAGGAAAGTAACAAAATTGCAGCAAAGAAAGATACAGAAATTAAAAACACGAGAGAGAAGCTAAGAGTCACGTTAGATGGAATGAAAAGGGCCAACAAATGGCTAATAGGAGAAAACAAAATTTGTGAGAGGAAATGTTCACATAGACTATGGAAAGTAGAAGAAATTAAAGCTCTCTATTGTCTTAATGTTTGGATGAAAGGTAGAGATATTTTTACTTCCAGACTACATTAAACCAAGTATGTATTTAAGAATTGAGACACTAAGAGAAATAAAATTATAACTTAAAAAGTAGAGAAGAAAAAAGATTATAAAGGCCACTCAAATAATCAGTAGAAGGTATAGGGAGGGGAGAAGCAAAGAAAAAGCTTAGTAAACAGAAAACATCAAATATTAGAAATTAACTATAATCATAATTACTTTAAATGGATTCAAACAGTTTAAGGATAGACACTCTAAGATTACAGATTGAAAACCAAGCTCAATCCAGACATAAGCTGTTCATATAAAGATACACCTAAAACATAAAGCATGGAAAGCTGAAAGCCAATGAACCATAAAATAGAAACATACCAACAAGAATTAGGGGTCTCAATAGAGGAAAGGAATTCCTCTAAAACTGACTTATGTGATTAACTGTACACCTCGATTAAAAATTTAAAAAAAAGTAACAATAACTCATTATTTATTAACATATATAACATTTTAAAAAATAATATTTTCAAAAAATTGTGAGAGGAGTAACAGTGCTTTACATTTTTACAAATCTTTTTAATGTCTGGCTTAATAAAAGGTAGCTGGATTCACATATATGCTTCCACATTCATTTACACATCATATAACCTCTGGAAAACTCCACTGTACATTTATGAGTGAATGAGAGTTAAAAAGGCAAATAATGTCTTCACATTATTATGACTATAGTTTGACCTCGTGGGTCCCCTGAAGGGATCTTGCCAACACCCAGAGGACCCTAGCTCACTCTTTGTGAACCATTGATTTAAAGAATTATCATGTGTTGAGAGAAGAAAAGCACTTTCATTCATTCGAAAAGTATTTATTGGGTCCTCCTCTGTGCTAGGCATTGCTCAAAGCGGTGAACTATTATAGATAGACCAAGTGCCTGTCCTCAGGTTGTTCGCAGACGGGGATAGAAAGATGAGGGACAGCCGCAGTTGACATTTGAGCTGAGACTTAAGTGACACACGGCAGGCCATGCAGAGATCTGAAGAAACAGCGTTCCAAACAAAGAAAAGGGGCCCTCCAAAGGCTGAGCCCTGCCTGCCTGGAGTATAGACAGAAGGAGGGAGGGGGGCTTGAGGACGGAGAGGTGGGCAGGGCCAAATCGGGCGGGGCCCAGGTAAGGAATTGGAAGTTTTAAGTCTAAATTTCTTGACTGTGCAAAAGAAATGGTGGGAAGGGTGGAATGGCTAAACGATGTCTGTGTGGAGGCGAAGAAGGTCGCACGTAGGTCATGCACACTGTCCTCGGCCCGGGCGGCGGCTGCTCTGAGCCTCCCTCCCTTCCCAATCCCGGCTTCGCCGCTCAAATCGCCTTAATGACGCGAAAGGGTTGGGAGAAGCGCGCGCGCTGTCTCGCGGAAGCTTGGGTCTCAGCGCCCGCCGTACGCGTCGTGACAGAGGCGGCCCGTTGCCTTGGAGCTGGCGAGACGCGGCTGGGCCTCCCGGCTGTGGAGAGCTCCAGCCGCGGGCCTCAGTCACCATGTCGGTGCTGGACGCGCTTTGGGAGGACCGGGATGTCCGTTTCGACGTGTCCTCGCAGTGAGTTTCCAAGGTTCTCCAGGGGCTTGCAGCCCGTAGAGGGCGCCGCGGTGGGAGTTCGGGTCCCGGGGGGGGAGCCTGCACCCTCGCAGCTCACGGCCCTGGTCAGGGTGGGAGGAGCTTTGCGCCCGTCGTCTGCGCCCCTCGAGAGACCCCAGACTGGCTGGGCCACCGCGTCCTTACGGAGGACGGCGGCACGGCAAGAACGCATCTAGATTACACAGTTGCGACCCCTTGCTGTCTTCGGCCCCATTCTGGCCCAAGGACCCCATCAGGAATGTGAAACTGAATATGGCTGAGACCACCCAGGCTAGGGCGTCCAACACACCCAAGTGGGCTTGGAAGTTCAGTTTCGTATGGCGGTAGGAACGTAGGGCTCCGGGACTCAGGAAACTCGAGTTCTAAAACTAGGTCTAGAATAATGACACACCTTATGGGCCCTTGGACAAATGATTTCATCATTCTAAGCTTGAGTCTTGTCTGTAAAATGAGGGAGGTGGGAGTAAGCAGTCTTCAAAATTCCTAACTATGCAAACTTTATGTTCATACTAAGCTTTCATCTAGTTATTCATCTAAACCACCAAGGATGAGACCTCTTTTGGAACCTCTCAAACAGAAGCTCTAGTTTTAGAAAATATCATACTTTAAAAGAGAGGATGGTTAGAAATATGCCCAAAAATCCAGGGGAAAATATGCCCATTGGGATATTAAGTGATGGAAACGTTAAAGCTAAGGTTCTCTCGGATTAATGGTGTGGAGCTTCTTAGCCACTTCTTACGGTTCCTTATCATGGACAGCGCTTCCTTAGATGGAAAAATGAAATATTGGCCGGGCGCGGTGGCTCACGCCTGTAATCCTAGCACTCTGGGAGGCCGAGATGAGCGGATCGCTCAAGGTCAGGAGTTTGAAACCAGCCTGAGCAAGAGTGAGACCCCATCTCTACTAAAAATAGAAAGAAATTAATTGGCTAGCTAAAAATATATAGAAAAAATTAGCCGGGCATGGTGGCGCATGCCTGTAGTCCCAGCTACTCGGGAGGCTGAGGCAGAAGGATCGCTTGAACCCAGGAGTTTGAGGTTGCTGTGAGCTAGGCTGACACCATGGCACTCACTCTAGCCCTGGCAACAGAGTGAGACTCTGTCTCAAAATAAACAAACAAATAAATAAATAAATACGTTATTTTATTTAATCCTTGTAACAACTTTAAAAGCTAATTGGCCCAGCCGGGTGTGGTGGCTCATGCCTATAATCCCAGCATTCTGGGAGGCTGAGGCAGGAGGACTGCTTAGAGCCCAGGAGTTAAGAGGTTGCAGTGAGCTACAATGATGCCACTCTCACTGCACTCTACCCAGGGCAGCAGAATGAGACTCTGTCTCAACAAAAAAAAAAAAAAAAAGGGCAACTGAACACCCCTCCTCACAACCCCCAACCCCTTCAAAAAATAAAAAGATAAAATAATTTTTAAAAAAAAAAGCGAATTGGCCCCATTTTACAGATGAGGAAATGAAAGTTTAGAGAGTTTAAGAAATCTAAGATTACAAAACTACTACATGGCAATTCCCCCAGCCCACATATGAGTGATACCAGAGGCTGTTTTAAACCATGACACTAAGGGCTACCCCACATCATTGTGGCTACCACCGCCACATTCAGTGGAAGCTTTCTGGATCCTAGACACAAGGGCTAGGCATGTTTTATTGGCTTGCTTTAAAGCAATTTTAGCTGAAAAATCGTTTGTATTGTCATGCAAGGGGCAAATATGACAAAGTTATATATAGGAAGCTTCAAACCATCTGTCCAGGACTCTAGGTCTAACTGTTCTCTGGGTAGGGAAGGGACCAGCAGCAATACCACAGCCTAATACCCCATGGAGACCCCAAGGTAGTCAAAGTTTAAGGGTGCTTTGTGTAATCAGAGAACAAAAATATTTCAAATGGCCCACACGGAAATTCACCCCACAGTCTGATCTTCTTGTTACCAGTGGGTGCTATAAGCACAGTGAGCACAATACCAAGCACTTCTCAGTTTCAGACTGATCAAATAGGAAATTCCCAGGAAAGCCTAAATCAGCAATATCTGGGATTCCAAACAAGTTTTCTGAATGCATCAATAAAGTAGTCAGTGATATAAGAAACAAGATAGGACTGTTTCTGAATCATATTGCTAATAGCATCATGCACAGAGAGGTATTTAATGACTATTAGTTGCTCCCAATAAAAAAATTCTCAGGCAAACAGGACAAGAAAGAACTTTATAAGGTAAATCTGTCTCTCTTCTGGCTCAATGAAGTCTCTATACACAAAAAGAATATCAACTCAGTATTCAAAAACCCTTAAGGGCCGGGCGTGGTGGCTCACGCCTGTAATCCTAGCACTCTGGGAGGCTAAGGTGGGAAGATCGCTCAAGGTCAGGAGTTCAAAACCAGCCTGAGCAAGAGCAGGACCCGTCTCTACTGTAAATAGAAAGAAATTAGCCAAATAACTAAAGATAGAAAAAATTTGCCGGGCACAGTGGCACATGCCTGTAGTCACAGCTACCCAGGAGGCTGAGGCAGGAGGATCACTTGAGCCCAGGCGTTTGAGGTTGCTGTGAGCTAGGCTGACGCCACAGCACTCTAGCCCAGGCAAGAGAGTGAGACTGTCTCAAAAAATAAAATAAAATAAAATAATACATAAGATGCTTGATATCATTAATCATTAGGGAAATGCAAATCAAAACCACAACCAGAGACAACTTCACACCCACAAGCATGTATATAATCAAAAAGAGTTAATAACAAGAGTTGGAAAGATGTGGATAAACTGGAACCTTTTTGCAGTGCTACTGGGATTGTAAAATGGTATAGCCATTTCAGAAAATAGTCTGGCAGTTACTCAAAATGTTAAGTATAGAGTTACCATCTGACCTAGCATATGTACTCCTATGCATATACCCAAGAAAACTGAAAACATACGTCTACATAAAGCTCTGTATACAGATCTTCATAGCAGCATTATTCACAATAGCCAAAAAGTGGAAACTACCAAAATGTCTATCAACTGATGAATGAATAAACAAAATGTGGTATATCCACACAATAGAATATTATTTGGCCCATAAAAATGAATGGAGCACTAACACCTTATTCCTACAACATGGATAAACTTTGAAAACATTATACAGTGAAATAAGACAGTCACAAAGGCTATATATATACTGTAGGATTCTAATTCCATGGTATGGCCAGAATAGGCAAACCCATAGGGACAGTAGACTAGTAGTTGACGGAGGCTGGCAGGGAGGGGAGAATGTAGAGTTACTTTTAATTGGGTGCTGGGTTTCTTTTTGGGGTGATGAAAATGTTCAGGAATTGGACAGTAATGATGGTTACACAACTCTGAACATACTAAAAACCACTGAACTGTATACCTCAAAGGGGTGAATTTCATGGCATGTGAACTATATATCTCAATAGAGCTGTTATTTAAAAAAAGTTACTAAAGTTCTCTCACTATGATTACTCACTGCATACAGACTCTAAAAGATAAAACAAAGAATACTTTATAGGGTAATATGGTGATGCCTTAGTGAATCCCACAGAAACAAAACTTCTTTTCCTGATCTTAAGTCACACAAAGAGGGTCAGAGTTAGTACCTTACTTTCTTGTTTTTCTAGATGACTCCTTTAAAAAAGTAAGCATCCTTAAGGACTGTGATTAAGGCATTTATTTCTATCCTCAGTACCCAGCAGAGCACCTCTCAAAAGCAGGTACTCAGTGAATGTGTACTGCAGAAAGGAAGTAACACAGGGCTATTTGCTGCTTTCAAGAAGCAATTCAGTACATTTATATATAATTGCGCTTTAAAGATGACAGGATTAACAAAGAAGACCTCAAGGACACAGCATTTAAGCAAAATCTAGAAGAATAAATAGATTTTAACAGACAGCTTTCAGTATGGTGAGAAAGAGAAGAATATCAGGGATAACAGTTCATGAGAAAAATCAGGATACGGGCTGGTTAATGCACAAAGTATGCCCAACAGACTGCTAGTAACCTGGTTTGGAGGGAACATGAAGGAGGTGATGAGCTAAGGTGCTCTGCCATAACTTTATGTCTACACTTGACTCAATAATGATTAGTGAATCACTAAACACCTTTGAACAGTTTTGAACAGGGACGAGACAATTTAAAACTTTATGAGTATTATTCCAGAAACAATGTGAAGAACGAAAATGCTGCAAGCAGAAGGGCCAATTAAAGAGGCTACTGCAGGTGAAAAATGAGGCAGGGCTGAGCTGCAGTATGAGACAAAACTAAACAAAAACATTACCTAACTTGAGTGACTGAGGAGAAAATGAGGACATTAACAGAGAAAGGGAACAGGTGAATAAGCATGTCAGATGGTCAATGGGGATTTGTTTTGTGCAAGGCACAGAGCCCCAGGAATATACACTCTAACAGATTACAAAAAATCTGTGTGTAAAACATATAAATGTGCACGTGTATATGTGTGTGTGTGTAAGAAGTGAACCAGGCAGTAACAGTAGCTATAAGAAATACAAATAAAAGATATAAGAATACATTCATGCATCAGTTAATGATGGGAATACATTGTGAGAAATGTGTTCATGCAATTTCATCATTGCATGAACATCACAGAGCATATTTACACAAACCTAGATGGTACAGTCTGCTATATAGCTAGGCCGTACGGTACAGCCTCTTGCTCCTAGGCTACAGACCTGCATAGCATGTTACTGTACTGAATATTGTAGGTGACTATAATATAATGGTAAGTTGTATATACAAACATATCTAAACATAGAAAAAGCACAGTAAAAATATGGTATAAAAGATAAAAAATGGTACACCTGCCTAGGACACTTACCACAAATGAAGCTTGCGGGACTGGAAGTTGCTCTGGGTGAATCAGTAGGTGAGGGGTGAGTGAATGTGAAAGCCTAGGACATTACTGTACACTACTGTTGGCTTTATAAACATTGTATACTTAGGCTACACTAAAACTTATAAAAAATAATATTTTTCTTCCATAATAAATTAACCTTAACTTACTGTAACTTTTTTACCTTATAAACTTTTAAAGCTTTTTAACTTTTTGACTGTCTTGTAATAACATTTAGCTTAAAACATAAACACACTCTATAGCTATACAAAAATATTTTTCTTTATATCTTTATAAGCTTTTTCTATTTTTAAAATGTTTAATTTTTTTACTTTATAAACTTTTTGTTAAAAACTAAGACATAAACATACACATTAGCCTCGGCCTGCACGGGGTCAGGATCATCAGTATCACTGTCTTCCACCTCCACATCTCAGCCCACTGGAAGGTCTTCAGGGGCAATAACACACATGGATCTGTCATCTCCTATGGTAACAATGCCTCCTTCTGGAATACCTCCTGAAGGACCTACCTGAGGCTGTTTTATAGTTAATTTTTTATATCTAAAATAATGATTAAAGGTATAGTATAGTAACACATAAACCAGTAACATAGTCGTGTATTACCAAGTATTACTGTACATAATTGTATGTACTACACTTCTTATATACAACTGGCAGCACGGGTTTGTTTACACCAGCACCCCCACAAACACAAGTGATGTGTTGCGCAACAGTATTATGATGGTTACTACACCACTAAGGTGACAGGATTTTTTTAGCTCCATTACAATCTTACAAGACCACTGGCATATATGGTCTGTCACTGACCGAAACGTCATTATGAGGCTCATAACTAGTTTTTTCTGTTTCACTATACATCAAATTCTTACTCTTTACATTTTTAAATGCTCTAAACTTTAACTAAAAATTACCACTTACCTGTACTTCTCTGACAACCTGCAAACAATCAGGCAAGGAGAAGCCAATAGGTAGACCAACTTTAGCTGGTGTTTTGAATTTGTCTCCTATCTTAAATGGGACATCATCAAGGTAACTGAAAGTCCCTATAATCAAAAATAAAGTAGAAAATATCAGCAAAGAACTTTATTATTTGTTTTGCCATAATCTTATGTCTAGTGGATATGCATTAATTTCTGTTATCCTAAGACTAGAAGTTACAAAGAGTTCCTTCTCTGACTGCTTACCTTCTCCTGATCCTAGAACTCTGAGAAAGAAATGCTACTAAGTCTACTTGATCTTATTAGGATTGTACTTAGTGTGAAAGCCATAGTACTCACAGTGGACTAAAGGGACCTCCCATCACCCACCACCTCTCTGCCCTCATCTCCTAGCAGTTGCCTTCTGGCTCACTGCACTAAGTCCTAGTGACCTCTGTTCTCAACAATGACAAGCTCAATCCACCTCAAAAATTCTGCACTGGCTGTTCTCTCTGACTGGAATGTTCTTCTCTCAGAAATTCACATGACTCACTCCTTCAAGTCTTTGCTCAAATGTTACCTTCTCAGTGAGGCCTACCCTGACCATCCAATTTAAAATTACTACCCCCTCTTCACTGCAGTACTCCCATTATCACCATCTATCTTTTCCCCATAGCACCCATTGCCTTCTAACATACTATATAATTGCTTTTAATTAAATTTATTGTCTGTCTTGTCCAATGGAATGTAAGCTCCTTGCAGCAAGTATTTAAGTCTATCTAATTCAACGAGGTATTTTTAAAGCCCACAGCATTGCCTGGCACAAAAGGCATTTAATAACTACCACAGAATTGATTTTAAGACTCCCCACAAAAGAATCTCCTTGATTAGGATTTCTCTACTTTAAAAAGAATTATTTTTAATTATTACAATAGAAAGAATTACTCTAGATTAAAAAAAACCCTAGGCCTGGCACTGTGGCTCACGCCTGTAATCCTAGCACTCTGGGAGGCCGAGGCGGGCGGATTGCTCAAGGTGAAGAGTTCAAAACCAGTCTGAGCAAGAGCGAGACCCAGTCTCTACTAAAAATAGAAAGAAATTAATTGGACAACTAAAAAATATATAGAAAATATTAGCCGGGCATGGTGGCACATGCCTGTAGTCCCAGCTACTCGGGAGGCTGAGGCAGAAGGATTCTTGAGCCCAGGAGTTTGAGGTTGCTGTGAGCTAGGCTGATGCCACGGCACTCACTCTAGCCCGGGCAAGGGAGTGAGACTCTGTCTCAAAAAAAAAAAAACAAAAACAAACCCTACATTCTAGAATAATGTGGAAATATTTAAGCAGCATAGCACTTACACATAAAAAAGAGAAAAATAGGGCCAGGCGTGGTGGCTCATGCCTGTAATCCCAGCACTCTGGTAGGCTGGGGTGGGAGGATCGCTTGAGCTCAGGAGTTCAAGACCAGCCAGAGCTAGGGTGAGACCCCGTCTCTACTAAAAATAGAAAAATTAGCCGGGCATCTTGGTGCACACTTGTATAGTCCCAGCTACTCGGGAGGCTGAGGCAGGAGGACTGCATGAGCCCAGGAGTCTGAGTTTGCAGTGAGCTATGACGATGCCACTGCACTCTACCCAGGGTGACAGTGTAAGACTCTGTCTCCAAAAAAAAGAAAAAAGAAAAAAGAAAAAAATTTAATTAAAAAAAACCAGAAAAAAATGAAGAAAAGAAAAAGATGTAAAACACAAATAAATTTTTTTAATTTTTTAAAAAAGAGAAAACCAAGCCGGGCGCGGTGGCTCACGCCTGTAATCCTAGCACTCTGGGAGGCTGAGGCGGGCGGATCGCTCAAGGTCAGGAGTTCGAAACCAGCCTAAGCAAGAGTGAGACCCCATCTCTACTATAAATAGAAAGAAAGAAATTAATTGGCCAACTAAAGATATATATAGAAAAAATGAGCCGGCATGGTGGCGCATGCCTGTAGTCCCAGCTACTTGGGAGGCTGAGGCAGAAGGA
>CAUYRT010073274.1:0-12367 GCA_963574885.1 Lepilemur ruficaudatus
CCGTCTCAACCACCGCCCGGCCCCTAGCCTGCCTGCCCGCCCGCGGGCTCCTCCGGGGTCCAGCCGCGCCGCGTCAGGAAAGCCCAAAGCGCAGGCGCGGCAGGGCCTTAAAGAGACCCGGCCGCCTCTACCGCGCAGAGAGTCCGAGCAGGTTAGGGGCCAGGCGGTCCGACCGAGGAAAGGAGAAGCCGAAGGGATTGGACCGAGAGGAGCGGGGGCGGGGAAATCCCTCTCTCTCCTCCGCCTCTCTGTCGAAGCCCGGGCCCTCGGCCCTGCAAATTGCTGACTTCCCCAGTCACTAGAGCCGCCCCTTTCCACGTTAAAGCGGCAGAAGACACACCCCCTCGGGGGCTCGGGGCGACCCCGCGCTTGTTGCTGCGGGCCTCGCGCCGCCGCCCCACGCACGCGCCTGTCTTCCAGGCGCCCGGCACGCTGGGCCGACTCCAGGCTTCCAAAGGCCGCCCCGGCTCCCCGGAGGGGTGGCCCTAGGTCACTCTCAAAAACAATAATCGGCATGTAAATGGCACTTGTGATTTGTCGAGTACTCCTCCGTGCCTCGACACACTGGGTTTCTGAAAGTCTGGCAGGGGGCAGAACATGGGCACAAATACGTGAGATTCAGCCGGGCAGCCATCCAACATCAACGAACAGATTCTTAGAAGGAAAGTATTTAGTTTGGGACAGCAACAGCCTATTAATTCTGGTCTTATCCCAGGAAAAGCAGGCAAGAAAAATAAAGACAATTTAGATTACTTTCACTATACAATTAGAAATGACAGAAATAATAGTAATTAATCGGCACGAAAAAAAATCCGAAATTATTTGTCTAGAAATTAGATTTCCCTGGTTATTTTCTAATTTAAATTTATAGGATATAATCCCTAGAAGGGGTCCTACTGTAATAAGCATTTCAGAAAAAGGAAAGCTCTCCATTTTTTTCAACATTAGGAAACACCAAGAAATAGAAAGTAGAGCCATGCCCTGCCCTCGGCTAAAAACTTTAAAAACTTGAAATTTTATCTGAGGCAGATTTTTGCATAACTTTAGTTCATGCCATTACTTAAAGTCAACTTCAATTAACAATTTCATTGCAACTGAATCCATCTTGTATAGGAAACCTGAGACATCCTTGATAATCTACCTCTCCCTGCTATATTCCATCTATCAGCAAATTTCACCTACCAAACTTTGCTTGAATCTATCCTCTTCTATCTCTTCCATCACCACCGCAGTCTGAGCTACCTTCACCTGGGGTATGCGGTAGAGGCACTACCAACCTAGTCTTCCAATTGGTTTACCCATATCCCCTCTAGCGCCTCTTTAATCTGAACACAACAGGCTTTTTTCAAAATATAATGTGACCTTGTCACTTCCCAGTGTAACCCACTTCAGTAGCTTCCCATTCTCTTAGACAAAACCTCGTAACTGACCAAGCCCTGCATGTTCAGGCTCCTTGCCCACCTTTCCATCTCTTGTCACTGCTCAGACCACATCCCACCCTGCTCTCTCTCTGCTGCAGCCACACTGAGCTCTTTTATTCCCTCCTATTTACCAGCGTCCTCCCTCCACAGAGGTTTTGCTCATACCTGTACCTGGAAAGTTCTTCCAACCCTCATCCTGACCTCAGCTCTAGCTTCCACCTCAGAGAAGCACCTTCTGACCTCCCTACCATGGTCCCTTACTCCTATCACATTGCATGAAACTCTAATGGTAACATTATTTTGCTGAATTTGTGCTTCCCCCACTAGACTTTTAGCACCATAAGGCCAGGACTTGGTTTTGTTTGGTTCATGGTTGTATTTCCATGTTTGTCCAATACACATTTGTTCAATGAATGAGAATCGTAGATGTTAAAACTTGAACTAGATGTGGCATAAAGGTTACCTAAGTCATAGAAAGGTTAAAATGTCACAATTTGACGTTTGTAATCAGAATCTAAAAGGAACTTCAGTTATTTTTAAACTGATTTTATATGGTATTAGCTGAGCTTTCACAAGATTCTTTGGGTAACCTTTAAAACTGAGTTCTCAAAGAGCCTTCTATAAGCCCCTGAATTAATAATGATAAGCTATGGGATGGACCCACATAAAACTAATAACATTGGTTGCTTTCAGAGAGGAAGACTGGGTGATTAGGGGACAGGAGTGGGAAGGAGACTTTGTTTTAATTCCTTTTTTCTTTTTATTTTATTTTTTATTTTTTTAAGAGTCAGGTCTCACTCCGTCGCCCAGGCTAAAGTACAGTGGCACAATCTTAGGTCACTGCAGCCTCGAACTTCTGGGTTGAAGCAATCCAGAAGGAGACATTTTATTGCACGCCTAGAAGGTTTAAAACTGTACCTTTTCATTTTAAAGCATGTAAATGTATAATATTACCTATTTGAAGATAACTAAATGACACAAAAGAGTGCACACTGTATGATTCCATTTATCTGAAATTCTAGAAAAGGCAAAACTAATCTGTGGTGAAAAAATCATAGCAGTGGTTGCCTCTGACAGAAGATTGACTGGGAAGATACATGAGAGAATTTTCTGGGTGATAAAAATGGTCTTTACCTTGACAGAGGTGTGAGTTATACAAGTGTATTCATTTGTCAAAAGATGCACAGTCAACATTTCAATGAATGTAAATTATACCTTAAAAAGTATGACAATAAGTAAAATTTTAAAAAATCATAGCTAACAATTGAGTACTCACTGTATATGGGCATCGGGTAAACGCTAAACATACACTATTTCTTTTAATCCTCATACTATAGGTATTATTATCATAACCCGCTTGCATATGAAAAAACTGAAAGTAAATGCCTAATAACTTGCCTCAATTTATACCACCAGAAAATGGTGGCAGAGCTTTGAACACAGTCTAATGCCAAAAGTGGTTAAACGATAGACCCGATAGCACTTCTCTGAAATTGTAATATTTTGGTTTGTGAATACTACTCACCTACCACATCAAGAGCTTCACAATGATTCAAAACATACTTTGTCTCTTTTTTTTAGATTTGTGATTTTATTTAATTTTTTTAGACACTGGATCTCACTGTGTTGCCCAGGCTGCACTTGAACTCCTGGGCTCAGGAGATCCCCCCACCTCAGCTTCCTGAGTAGCTGGGACTACAAGTGCGGGTCATCGCGCCCCATATTTTGTCTTAAGCTTCTCAGTATTCCCAGCACTTTGCACAGTAGCTGTTCAATGTATTTCGAATGAGTGATTAAAAACACGGCTGATTTTGATTTTATTGGTACAAATTATATTTATATTTATATACTTGTATGTTATATGTTTTTAAATATTTATGTACATATATATTATTTATATCAACTTATTACTGCTGTGCTAAGTGCCTAAGATGTATCTTAAGTGAATAAACCTGAAAAGAGAAGCTTATATCATTAGCTATGACCCTCCAGCTCTAACCCTTTTTACCCCTTTCTTTCACTCACCCTAAGCACATCAATTTATTTGGTAAAAGAGTTTACACGTTAATGTCTCCTGAAATGGCTAATTCTAACCAGAGAAAGGGCTAATTCTAACCTCTCACAAGTGCTTGAGCACTTGCATAAGTGAAATTCTGCCGTGTGAATTTCACAACACCACCACCTCTGCTCCAGCCCCTGCCACTCTGCTGTTCACACTGTGGAACCCATATGTAAAGCAGAAGGTAGAGGATGCACGGTGCAGTGGCCAGTAGCACCCTCCTCAGAGATAGTTTTTATTTGCAGTAAATTCATTTAGCAATTCAAAGTTTTCTGTGTCCTGATACTGTGCACGCTTAGCATTGATTTGGGTCACTGTCTGGGAACGGAGCCCCTGTAAACCTGGCAGAACGCCATGCTCTTAACTGCCAAAGGAGTTTAACTTAGCCATCTGAGTCCCATGGTTCACAGAAAGGAAAAGCAAGGGAGACATTCCTCTAAGAGGCAAAACCAACTGAAGATACAGAGGAGAAACTTACCAGAAAAGCCAAACCCACTGGTAAGCAAGCCCTCCCGCTTACTCTGGGCAGCTGGCATTTGGGGCTTCCTAGGAGAACCAGAGCATCTCAGTTGCATTCTAGGATTGCACTGTTCAATACAACAACCACTATAGCCACTGGCCACAGGTGGCTATTTACATTTAAACATAAATTTTAGGTTTCTCAGTCACACCCATACGTTTCAAGTGCTCAGTAATATAATAACACATGTGGCTCATGGCTACTGTCTTTGACAGCACAGATACAGAACATTTCCATTCATCAGAAAGTTCTATGAGCAGCACTATACTAGAAAAAGGTAAAACAACACTCCTTTTCAACTCCCAGCTCACGTTCAAAACTGCTTTGGAAAATGAAGGCTCACAATACAATAGTGACAGCCTATCTCACTAGGCTAATTACTTTCCACAATATGACTCTAAGAGGTACTTAAGCACAAAAGCTATGGCCTCTCCACATACCGGAGTTGTAAGAATGGGTTTAAGCTCACTGCTTTACCTCAACCATATCCATTGTTTGTAAGACACTGACATCATCTTAGAAAATACCATTAGTAATAGGCAAATATTAATAATTCTGTTACCATCTCTGACACTTGTGCACAGGCAGAGACTAGATCTGCCATAGTTGTGAGAAAGAATAAATTCTCTGGCTCCAAAGTTCAGACATCATTTCTATACATGATACTACACATTAACACCATCAACCCGAACAACAACTTTTGAAATTGCTCCCCCAGAATAGGGCATCAACAGTGTGCCAATTTCTACCCCACCCACCAAAAGGAGAAGTTCATTCACTTCCTGACTCTCTGAAATATCTGTTTTAAAGCAAGATGAAATTTGGTGCAATTAGGGTTAGTAAGCTAACCCTAAAACTATCCAATCATCTGGGAACTAGTAACTTCTACGTGAATGCAAGTGACTAGACTGTGACCTAAAATTTCAAGTGTACTTGCCAAAAGTGTGATTAACCCCTTTGAGCCCCAATCTTCTCATCCATAACCTGGAGTAATAATAATAATAGCTACTTAAGCATTGAAGTGATAATTAAATGAAATAATATATGCAAGGCACATAACAAGTATTCAACAAATGGCAGCTATTGTAATTGTTATTTTCCAAAGCCACAAAGTACCAATGCACAAAAATAAAAAGTTAATAAAAAGACTCTGAATTAGAAAAATTCTGACTTCACTACCTGCTAATTATCTGGCCTCTGTAATTTTCAGTTTCTTCATCAGGCAAATAAGGATAAGAGCCCCAATAATAGAGGTGCCATGAGATGTGTTTTTATTTCATATGAAATGGTCTAATTAAAGCCAGGTCTAATTTAGCACTCTGTTCCCACTTCCACCAAAAAAAAATGAGGAAACCAAGCAAAGTATCACTTTACAGTAAAATTAGTTTAGGTGTTATTATGAACTGTGCTCCTAAACACGACCGGGAAGCAGCACTGCTGAAATCATCACTGAAAGGGGACCTGCAACCATCAACATTGCCACCAAATAGAATTTGTGAACAAACACTATGCTAATCAGTCATTTTTCTTGGCTGATATTTTTCTCCATA
Organism: Lepilemur ruficaudatus; assembly: GCA_963574885.1. Lineage (NCBI taxonomy): Eukaryota > Metazoa > Chordata > Mammalia > Primates > Lepilemuridae > Lepilemur > Lepilemur ruficaudatus. The sequence continues at coordinate 5,551 of CAUYRT010073274.1, forward strand.
TGAGAAATTTGAAGCCCATACAAACACACCAGGTCTCCTCTGTGAATATACATTCAAAAAAAGATAACTAGCAGCCAATTACAGCCAGGAGAGAAACAGTGTTGAATTACAAAAATCCAATTACTAAAATACCTTTCTTGTAGATGTGGAATTAAACCTAACGCTTCATAAATTCTTGTTCATCACTCGAATATAGCCACAAAGCAATGATATAACATTCTTAAAATAAAACTGAAGAAATTTTAACAAGCTCTGTGTTTTTGAAATTTAAGGAAAGTATGTGAACCCTAAGTCAATAGCAAAATATTTTCTGTTGCAGCAATTACATTTTTATCAGTTTTAATGTAGAATCAAACATCGTTTTAGACATTTACCTGTTTCCCGTTAGGGTTTCTAAAGGCAGCAGTCATCTTGGTGGTAACCATGATAAGCAGAGAACACAGGGAGACTGGGGATTTGAATTGAATTTACAGCTGACTCACAGGGAGTGTTTACAACCGCATTGCCACTGGGATCCACCCATTTAACACCCTTTCAGTTCCACCCTATGTATTGTTAGGTAGTACCTTTAAGGGAGGCTGGCAATGTGGAGGACTAGGAATGTTGAAACCACAGCTTTTTGGTCCTAGGACTATTAATTGGGACTATTAATTTTGTTTTCCTTCTTCCTTTCTTTCTTCCCTTTCTTCCTTCTTCCCTTCCTCCTTCTTGCTTTCCTTCCTTCCCCACTTCCTTCTGTCTTTCCTTCCTTCTTTCCATAACGATTTGTCTCAGAATGACTTTGTAAGTGTTATTGTGTTTTGGGTGCTGATTCTGAGGCATTGGCTGGAAGCTTCTATAATTAGGTGGTTTCACTTCTTGAATTTGACACTACACAAAATTCTTTATTTGTTAGAACTTTTCTTTTTGGCTTTTTTTCCCCACTCTTTAGCTGAGGTTTTGGAATTCTGCAGGCTATTGTGTTCTATTAATAGACATTGCAGTTGTATTATTCAGGGGCTATTGAGAGTTTACTAGGCAACAGAGAAATGATATGCCTAGTGAGAGGTGTCTAAATAGAGAGAAAGCCACTTCCTCCATTCTTTTGAAAGAGATCTGATAGAATATATTGATTTTAAAGGATTGTCTCTCTTATGATGGCTTGTGGGGTTTGTTTGTTTGTTTCAGATACGGGGTCTTGCTGTGTTGCCCAGGCTGGCCTCAAATTTGTGGGCTCAAGTGATAGTTGAATTTGAGGAAGGAAAAGCAAAAATGTAAGCAAAAGTCTCTGTTGACAACAAAACCCGTGTCATTTGGAGTTACTAAAATGTAGTACCTATGTTCATACTAGAGTATAAAAATGTATAGTCGGCTGTAGATGGCAGACATGTGAACAAATAAATAGACAATAATGTGATATGTTCTATTATATGATGATATAATATGGTGGGAATGTACAGAAAGGGGAGTACCAAGCCTGATTGAAAGAGGTTTTATTGGTCCACACCCCTTTCCATCTTCTTCCATTAACAGGTATAGTCACCTGACTCAAACCAAGCCAGTCACATTACCTTAACTCCCTGACCATACTGATTGATTCAAGGGGGCAGGCCTGGGGAAGTCCTGGAGTTTTTCAAACCAGAGCTGAAAAAGCCCTTGCGCTCTCATTATGCAGCTCTAAGGATGTAAACCCAGAGATCCTGGCTATACTCAGAGAAGCAAAATGAGATGGAGAACATCCCAAGGATATTAGAATCCCTCATTCCCATCAATCCTGCCTTTCCTAAGCCTTTGCTGTTCTGATCTTTCTTTAATAAGTGAATTATATCCAGAATATATAGAGAACCCCTAAAATTCAACAACCAAAAACACCCCAATTAAAAAATGGGCAAAGAACTTGAATAGACATTTCTCCAAAGAAGATATACAACAGCACATGAAACTATGCACAACATTATTAGTCATTAGGGAAAAGCAAATCAAAACCAAAATGATACAGCCCTTCACAGCTATTAGAATGGCTATTACCAAAAAACCCCAGAAAATTACAAATATTGGTGAAGATATGGAGAAATTTAAACTCCTGTGTATTGGTGGCGGGAATGTAAATTGAGATAGCCACTGTAGAGCACAGTTTGGCAATTCCTCAAAAAGTTAAAAATAGAATTACCATATGATCCAGCAATTCCACTCTAAGCTACTTAAAAGAATTTAAAACAGTAGCTCACATACTTGGACACCAATGTTCATAACAGCACTATTTACAATAGCCAGAAGGGGGAAACAACCCAAGTGTCTGTCAAAAAATGAATGAATAAACAAAATGTGGTATATCCATACAATGGAATATTATTCAGGCATAAAAAGGAATGAAGTTCTGATACATGCTACAACATGAACAAACCTTGAAATCATTACACTAAGTGAAATGAGCCAGGCATAAAAAGACAAATATTGTATTATTCCACTTACATGAGATATCTAGAGTAGTCACATTCACAGAAACAGTAAGTAGAATAGTGGTTATTGGGGTCTAGGGGACAGGGGAATGAGGAGTTGTTGCTTGATGGGTACAGAATTTCTGGTTGGGGTGATGAAAGGGTCTTGGAAGTAGGTAGAGGCAATGGTTATACAATATTGTGAGTGTATTTAATGCCACTGAATTATATGTCTAAAAATGGTTAAAACGGTAAACTTCATGTCATGTATATTTTTCCACAACGAAAAAAGAAAATGCCTCCTGGGAATTTCAATCGTCTTGAAAAGAATAATAAATAGAAAAAGAATCTTAATTAGACTTAGTTGAAATAATAAGTTGAAACATAAATAACCAAAAATATATATAGTATATGAGATAGTATAAGAAAACTGAAACAAGGAAAGAGACAGTGAGTGTGGAGAAGGGTTATTACAACTTGAAATAGGATAGTCAGGGAAGACCTCACAAAGAATGTGGTCAGAGAGCAAGCCATGTCTGGGGAAGAGCATTCCAGGCAGAGAAAATAGCAAGAACAAAGGTTTTGAGGCAGGAATGTGCCTGGTATATTCGAGGAACAACAGGGAGACTAGTGGTGTGGTTAGAATGTAGTAAGCAAGACATATCCTAGCGTTGACAATGCTCTGATATGAAATCAGAGAGAAAATAGAATCAGATTACATAGATGGCCTGTAAGTCATTTTTAGGACTTTGCCTTTTACCGTAAATGGATAGATAAGAAGAATGACATTATCTGATTCATGTTTTATGTTTAGATGCATCAGCTGGCTGCTGTGAAGTGAATTGATCTTGAGGGCAAGGGTAGAAACCTGGAGACCAGTGGGAAGCTACTGAGAGAGGATGACTGCTTGAACTAGTGTGAGAAGTACAAGCGTGAGAAGTAATCAAATTTGGATATGTGTTCAGCCAACATGATTTGCCTTCAGATTGGCTATGGGCTAAAAGAGAGAAATCAAAGATAACTCTGAGATTTGGGGCCTGGGCAACTAGAAGGACGGAGTTACCATTTACTAAGACAGGCAAGACTGAGGAAAGGGCAGGTGGAATGGTGGGGAACTAGAGTTGGGTTTCTCTCGTATGCAATCAAGAGTGCTGTCTAATACTGGGGAAGGCAGAGAAGTTTTCACAAGTTATCACTTGCCTATTCAAGTGATATTTGAGGTAAATCTTGGTGAACAAGAATTCCACTCTTTCTGTTAAGGAATAAAGAGTGTGTGGGTGCAGTTAGTTAATGCTTATTGAATTCACTTTCTTCGAAATCTCACCTATTGGGCTATCTTCTGTATATGTATATTCTATATGACATATCATTGGGCTTTTGCTAGGTTATGTTGCAATAACAAAAGCTTCAAAATCTTAGAAGCTACACCGACAAAGGTCTATTTCTCATTTACATTTGCTTCCCTGACAGGTTGACTGTGACTCTGCTTTACACAAGCTTCATTTTATTTCTCAATTGGTGAAACCTGTAACACTTGGAGAATTGTTGAATGCAGTATCAGTATGTTCATTCATTTGTTCGTTCATTCATTCAACAAATTATTTATTCAATACCTGTTTTATGCCAGGCAAGGTTAAGTACTAGGAATACAATGATGAACAAAGTAGAGAAAATCCCTAATTTCCTAGTGCTTATGTTGAAAATGAGAGATTGAAAACATATGAAATAATAATAACAATGAGTACTATATTCATAATAATAGCTGTAAACGATTTAATTACTTTTTAAAATTAGAGCAATAGAAAATTAGACCTAAAATGTATTCAATTTGTAAATGTATATTTTTTGTTTATTATTGCACTAAAAGCCCTGCTAGTGATTCCCGACCCTTACATTATTAGTTCTGTAGTAATGAGGGGGTAGGGGTGTTAAAAAGAGCATTTTATCTTCGTTTGTGATTCAGAATGAATTCTGGGGCAACACTCAGCTTACTAGTCTTGGACACTAACCTGTGCTCTTCAGCATTTAAAATTTTAATCTCTTGATATGGATCTGAAACTATGGTATAGAATACTATTATCTGCATCACATCAGCCTTTTAAAGGACTTAACTCCTATTTAGGTATGATCCATAAAGTTTGCCTGATAATTAAATATACTTAAGTACAATTAAGTATAAAAGAGTCAAAACTCTTTCTGAGGCTCAAATAATATTTAATTCAAATCACAATTGACATCTAGCAATAATTCGGAAACACACCCTGTGATTTACTTCATACGTTTTGCCTGAATGATCAACAGGTCTGATTTACTACCACCTGTATGTAGCCAAAAAATTGCCAATCACTCATAAATTATCACCTACGACTCCATTAGCTCTACCCACTTATTTTTTAATATAACTATTTGTTTTAAATTTTTGTCTTAGATCTTCCCAAATCTATACCACAAGAAAAATTCCTAATCTATCTAAAGCTAGAAACATTGTAGTAAAACAGAAGAATATCAAAGAAAGTATCTCAACAGCAGCCAGAGAGAAATGAATAGCAATTAGATGGATAGCAGACGTAAGAATAAATAAAGCAAGCTAGAAGACAGCAAAATAAGGTTGTTAAAAATGCTAAGAGAAAATAGTTGTTAGTGTGGAATTATGTGCCTATTCAAGAAGAATGCTGAAATGAGGACCTGTGTGGGTAAACAAGAACTGAGAGTGTTTACTTGCACTAAGGGAATTTTTAAAAGAAATACTTTGGGGTAGTGCTTCTCAAATTTTAATGTACATAGGAATCACCTAAGGATTTTATTAAAATCAGATACTGAGTCTGCATTTCTTCTCAGGTGATGCTAATGCTGCTGATCTCAGACCAAAAGCAGCAAAAAAGAAAAATAAACTTAGCTGGAAGGTAGGAGGTCAACTAATGAGCAAAGGTATAGATAAGCATGTAGTTAAATCTAAACAAACATCTGTGTAACAATAAACATTTCTAACATTTTGAGGATTAGGAAAAGGATAGAGGCCTGGCAAGGTGGCGAGATGGCTCGCACCTGTAATCCTAGCACTTTGGGAGGCTGAGCTGGGAGGATTGCTTGAAGCCAAAAGTTCCAGACCAGCCTGAGCAAGAGAGGCCACCCTGTCTCTACAAAAAAAAAATAGAAGAATTAGCCTGGCATCATGGCACATGCCTGTAGTCCTGGCTACTCTGGAGGCTGAGGCAGGAGGATCGTTTGAGCCCAGGAGTTCGAGGTTGCAATGAGCTACGATGATGCCACGGTACTCCAGCCAGTGTGACAGAGTAAGACTCTGTCTCAAAAAAAAAAAGAGAGAGAGAGAGAGAGAGAGAGAGAGATGAGGATGATGACATTCAGAGTAGTGTTTTCCCCCCAGGCAAAGGAGGCAGAAGAATGGCATAAGAAAGGAGTGGCCCAGGTAGGTGCAAAGGCATTGGTAATGTTTAGTGATCAAGTAAAGTTCTGGGATCAAGGCCATTTGTTTTATTAAGTTTCATTACACATAAATATTCTTTTTTGAGCAAATATTACATACTAAAAACAATTTAAAAAGAAAAAATCTGATTTAGTGAACAAGAAGTAATACTATTAAAACTCTAAGTTTAGGGAACAAAAACATCTAGTGAATTTTCATTCTATTGTACTTCAAAGAAAATCCCAGAGCCTAAGTATTCAAGAACTGGGATCGTCAAGTCTCAGGCTCTCCCATTTTCCTTCCTCAGGGAATACCCTTGACTCTCAGTGACTCAGAGCCTGGGAAACATAAACATGATTGTCCTATCCTGGACAATGCAGGCAAGTTGGCATAGTTTTGCTGAGCAAGGCTTTTTCTCTCCCACAGCTAAGGAATTGCTCCAACGCTGCATGCTTCTCATTCATTTCCAAAGTGTTCTGATGCTTAGTGTGGGAAGTGAATGTTTTAAAGTTTACTGGGTAAGTTTCTCTGCAGGCCTCCAGCCATGTATCTTTTTTTTCTATTTGATTACAGAAATATTATATATTAATTGTATAAAATGTGGTTACAGAAAAGCACAAAGATTAAAATCACTTGTAATCTCATCATCAAATGAAATCACTATTGATATTTTGGTCTATTTCCTTTCCGTCTCATTTCTGAGTATATGAATACGTAGAGTGTATTTGTTTATTTAAAAAAATGGGATCATGAAAAAAATGAAATCTTACTTCCTGGCATATTTAAAGCCATGAAATTCAATGTGATCACTAAGGGAGTGGGTATAGATGGAAAAGAGAAGTCCAAAGGCTGAGTTTCAGCTAGGGCACAATTAGAGGTTGGGGAGAAGAGGCACTAACAGACTGAGAAAGAGCAGCCAGTGGAGTAGAAGGGAAACCAGGGGAAGGTAGTGCTGGGAAGACAAGAGAAAAAAAAT
>CAUYRT010073275.1:0-34340 GCA_963574885.1 Lepilemur ruficaudatus
GGGGAACTGTTCCAGATAGAAAAAGACCAAGGGAGTCCACTTGCTCAAGGCTTCTTGGGCGTGGCTCTGGGTTATGGTCCTCAAATCTGGCTTAGAATAAATCTCTTTAAAATTAAAAAAAGAAAAAAGACTAAAGACCTACCAAATGTAATATGTGATCCTGGATGGGAAAAACTTGGCTAGAAAGAACATTATTGAGAAAATAATGGTCAGAAAATAGTGTTGTATCAGGGTTACACTTCCTAATTTTTGAGAATTGTATTGTGGTTATGGAGCAAAACTTTAGCTAGGTCTAGTTAAGGTTCTAGCCATTATGAATGCTCTTTTCCTACATATGGCTGTTTTATAGTCTTTTGTGTAAAAGTAGGCTCACAAGGAAACCCCCTACAAAAAGTTGAACACCTTAGAAATTGTTTACTTAGACTCTAGAAAAAGTCATATACAGAGGCTAGTTTCAAGTTTATCTTTTCATGTTTTATGCTTTCTTTTATTATTTCTCCTATCGTCTATGTCTGATGATGTGTGGGAGAGGAGATGGCCATGCCTGGAGGACATATGGTTCAGTACTAAGTGGCAACAGGCCACGGCAGAACGTGGAGAAAGAGCTCGGAACAGTGGGACCTTCACAACAAACTTGTGATAACTCTTTTCCTAAATATGTTAGGGATGGGTGGCCCTAAATGGGGAGAGAAACACTGGCTCAGATAAGTCAAAGGTGAAAAAAAAAATAGTTTGATCACTTAGAGGTAAGAAAATAACAGTTTAGAGACCTGGCAAGTTTACACCAGATGTAATAGACAAGGGTGTAGGTTCTGAACTAAAAATGAACGCTTCTGTATCGTGTGGGGTTACTGGGATTGCCTAGAGGCGGAGGACCAGTTCTGAGGGGACTGCAGTGATCTAAGCAGGAGATGATGAAAGCTGGCCCCAGGTGGGTTTACTGTGGACTAACGCAGGAAGAAAGAGGTAGAAAAGGCAAGGTAGGGAAAGGGGCGCGGAGCAAGGGGACCGAGAAGGCAAAAGAAGTAGAATGAGGAGGAGGAAGCAGAGAAGGAATGGAGGTGAGTGTGAGGGGTAATGGGCTACATTTGCTTCCACAACACTTGTTTCAAAATGTGAAAAATTGAAACATACAAAATTCAAGTAATATAGAACTTTTTGATCAGAAAATATCTTAGATTAACACAGGAAAGAAGGTAATTGTGGTGGCAACTCAGGTCACCATGAAGTGCTGCCAAGAGAATGTCAGGAAGATACAGGGGTCAAATTGTGACCTTTTGCACAAGACAGGCCTTAGCGTTTGGTTTTCAATTTGTTCTCAGGAGTCTCCTTATTTGACCAAAACACTTTACTTAAGCATAAGTGTTGGATTTAAATACAGAAAATATGTATTTTAATCTAAATTAACCAAATTTAGTCATTTTTTTCCTGAAAATACAATATGCACAATGTATTTATGCTGGTATTTGGTTTTAAAAGCACCAAGAGGGAAAGGCTATCATTAAAAGAAAAATCACATCTCTTTTTTCTTACTAAAGAAATAAAAGTCTTAATTAATTTTAAAATTCTGAAGCACATTTTAAGTCATATATGGCCAATTGCTCCTTTTAACCACTTAAAAAAAGAAAAACCTTTTAAAAATACTTTCAGGCTGGGCATGGTGGTTCATGCCTGTAATCCCAGCACTCTGGGAGGCCAAGATGGGAGAATCTCTTAAAGGCAGGAATTTGAAACCAGCCTGAGCAACATAACAAGCAAGACCTCATCCCTTTAAAAAGTTAACCAGACATGGTGGCTCATGCCTGTAGTCCTAGCTACGTGGGAGGGTGAGGCAGGAGGATTGCTTGAGCCTAGGAGTTTAAGATTGCAGTGAGCTATGATCATACCACTGCACTCCAGCCTGGGTGATAGAGACCCCGTCTCTAATAAAGAAGAAAAAAAAATACTTTAAAGTTATAGATGAGCTGCAAGAAATTTATAAATAATTTTTATGTATGTATCCTTTATCTAGATTCATAAATTAATAATTTGTTATAGTTGCCTTACCACTGTCTATATTTATAATACATATTATTAATTTTCCCTTAAGCATATAAGAATTACTTATAGATAATTCATTATATTACATATCTCCTTTTATTTCTAAATACTTCAATGTGGATTTTCTAATAAAAAGGACATTTCTTTACTAAAAATCACATTCAGGAAATGTAATACCATTACCTAATATATTGTCAATATTCAAATTAGGCAATTACCCAATAATGTCTTTTATAGCATCTATTTCTCTCCACAATATCTAATCCAGGGTCACATGTTGCATTTAGTTGTCATGTCTTTTTAGTTTCTGTTAGTTATTTGTTACTACATAAGATTTACTTTAAAACTACACTTGATCTTAGCCAAAAGGCCGAGAAGCGATTATTTACTTCAAAACTTAAGCTTAAAATAACACTTATTGTCTCACAACTTCTGTTGGACAGAAATCCAGGTGCAGCTTACCTGGGTGCCTCTACCTTAGGATCCTGCAAACAACGGGTAAGGCAGGAGTCAGTCTCATCTGAAAGCTTGACTGGGAAAGGATCCACTTACAAGATCACTCGTGATTTTTGGCAGCATTCAGTTGCTCATGGGTTGTTGCACTGAGGTCCTCAGTTTTTCGCTGATTGTTGGTTAAAGGTCTCCCTTAGTTCCTTGCCACATGGACCTCTCAATATGGACCAGCTCATGTTGTGAGCAGCTGGCTTCCATCAAGACAAGTGAGAGTGTTAGAGACTGAGCAAGACAGAAGGAGAGTCTTTATGTAAACTGATACTGGAAGTGGCATCCACTACTTTTGCTGTTTTCTGTGCATTAGAATTGAGTCACTAGGCCTAGTCCATATTCCAGGGGATGAGATTGTAAGAGGATATGAATACCAAGAGGCAGAGATTACTTGCGGGCATTGTGGTGGTTGTTTACCAAGCCCTTCTTTAATTTGGAACAATCCTTGTTTTCTCTTTCATTACATGGAAGGGTACAGGTCAGTTATTTTGTGGAATGATCCTTAAATGGGTTCCTCTTATGTTTCCTTATAATTAAACTCAAGTTATGCATTTTTTGGCTGGAAAGTTATGAAATTGATATTGTGTTCTTCTTTGTGCATCTTATCAGAAATCAGGTGACACCAGTTTGTCCCATCATTTGTGATGTAAAATCTGATCACTTGATTTAGTGGTTAGCACCAAATTTGTCCACATCAAATTTATCATTTTTATTTTTATGATTTCAGATAATTGTTTTTCAGTTTTAAAATTTCCACTTAATTTTTAAAAAATCTTTTCTATTTCTCTGCTGATATTTTGTTTCCTTTCTTTCACAAAGAGGCTGTTTTCCTTTATTTCATTAAGAATACCTATAATAGCTGTTTAAAGCCTTTGTTTGATAATTTCAACATCTAGGTAACTTTAGGGTTGGGCTCTTTTTTTTCCCCTTCAGAGTGAATCACATTTTCCTGTTTTTTTCACATATTAATTAGTTTGGGATTGTATCTGGACATTGTGAATGTTATATTGTGAAGATTTTGGATTTAGTTATATCATTTGAAGAGTTGTGATATTTTTGTTTTAGTAGGAAATTAATTTGATTAGACTCAAACTGCAAACTCTGTCTCACCTGTGGAGATAGGCAGTTAGAATCTTCAATTTTTTTTTTGGCTTAGATATAAGCTTTTTGGAATCTGAACCATGTTTGTGTGGTTTTGAGGTCAGCCACAAATTTGGATAGGGATCATATCAGAATTGGGCTGCCTCTCCCCTGGCTCTGTCCCCTTTGGGGTCTCTCTCACTCTCTGTGAGCCCTTAGTTACCCTGGGCTTAATCTCCTGGATCCTCAGGCCAGAAATACAAACTATAGAGAGATAATTTGAGAGAAACTATAGAGAAATAATAACTATAGAGAGATAATTTGAGAGATTAAATCCAGAGATTAAACGCTTCTGTACCGTGTGGGGTTACTGGGATTGCCTAGAGGCAGAGGACCAGTTCTGAGGGGACTGCAGTGATCTAAGGAGATGATGAAAGCTGGCCTCAGGTGGGTTTAGTGTGGACTAACGCAGGAAGAAAGAGGTAGGGAAGGCAAGGTAGAGAAAGGGGAGCGGAGCAAGGGGTCCGAGAAGGCAAAAGAAGTAGAATGAGGAGGAAGTAGAAAAGGAATGGAGGTGAGTGTGAGGGGTAATGGGCTACATTTGCTTCCACAACACTTGTTTCAAAATGTGAAAAATTGAAATGTACAGAATTCAAGTAATCTCTCTCCTAATTATCCTCACATTTTTATCCATTTATGATCCCTTAGCCTCCACTGATGATTCTTGCATGACTCATATTATTATGACCATTGCAAAATAGTGATTTCTATCTCTATTATTCCTTCATTATTTATTAATTATCATTAAGGTTAAGAAAGGGCTTTCCTTTCACTTCCATTTATTTATTTGTTTGTTTATTATGAATAAATATTTGTGTATTTTAACTGTAGCTTTAATGATATTGTTTATTAAACTATCTTATTCTGTAATTGTGATATCTTTATTGAATTTATTTAGTTTTGTAATATATCCTTTTTTTTGAGACAAGGTCTCACTCTGTTGTCTGAGCTAGAGTGCCGTGGCATCATCATAGCTCACTGCAATCTCAAATTCCTGGGCTCAAGCAATCCTCCTGCCTTAGCCTCTCAAGTAGCTGTGACAACAGGTATACATCACTACGCCTGGCTAATTTTTATGTTTTTTATAGAGACGGGGTCTCACTCTTGCTCAGGCTGGTCTCGAACTGCTGACCTCAAGTGATCTTCCTGCCTCAGCCTCTCAGAGTGCTAGGATTACAGTTGTGAGCCATTACCCACTCCAACCCCAGCCACTCCGGCCACCCCGCCTGTCCAATCTTTTTGCTATATTTAAATATTCACTGAAATTACCTTAGGCTATAGTAATTATGAACTACTGTTTTCAAAATAGCATTTACTGCCCTGCATGGTGGCTCATGCCTGTACTCGGAGCACTTTAGGAGGCTGAGGTGGGAGTATTGCTTGAGGCCAGAAGTTTAAGACCAACCTAAGCAACACAGTGAGACCCCCATCTCTACAAAAAATAGAAAAATTAGCCAGCTGTGGTTGTGCATGCTTATGGTCCCAACTATAGGGTTGAAGAAAGAGGCCCAAGGAAGGAGGCCTGTTTGAGCCCAAGAGTTTGAGGTTGCAGTGAGGTATGATGACACCACCGCACTCTAGCCTGGGTGACAGAGTGAGACCCTGACTAAAAAAAAAAAAAAAAAAAAAAAAAAGAAAGCATTAACTACATCATACTTCTATACTTCTATGATTTATAAACCACAAGCGGTCCTAATCTGACAGGTGTTATTATAAGAGGATCACAGCCAATTCTGTAGTCGTGTAGTTAGCACTGTTGGATGTAATTTGTAGAAATAAGCCTTTTTTTCCTTGAGCAGCTGCTAAATCATGTACAAAAGCAAGTATAGAAAATGTTTTGAGTAAGATCATTATTATTGGGATCAATATATAATTTCTGTTGCAGGACAATCTATTGAGATATTCATTTACGATTATTTTCTTATTGCTGCAGGTATTTTGCCTGCCACCCGCCTAAGGCTGTCATCCACCTGATGTTTGTGTTGCTGGATTAGAGGCCAAAAGTCTGTTATCCAGAGAACAATGGTTGTCTGTTATCTAGTAATCTGAACCTTTGAGGTTTGTTTTGTTGAAAGTTAGGAGCTGAACATTTGAAAGTTTGAAGCTGGATTATGCTGGAAGTGGAGATATTTCTAGGGTTAAGGGAGGGGGAAATGGGCTGATCTGGGGAGATATTTGGAAGTTTGGCAGATTCCATTAGTAACCTGTACCCATTCAGTGCTTTTAGGTGGTGGCAAGACCTCTAATAGAAATTGTGGGATGGGACTGCTGGAAGCTGACCCTAAGTGAGGCTCTCAAGCTGGTCACAGATCCACCCACTTCCAAGGGACCAGGTGAACTTGGACACTGCCATATCAACCCTGACTGTAATGGTTTAAAGACAAGAAAAACCTTCCATGAATATTCTGGACTCCACAGATCCCAAATAACCCAAAGGATAATAGAAACTTTTGTACATAAGACAAGAGATTAAATTTTATTTGATTAGAAAAAAAAATAGTTATGCTGCCGTCTTATACCTGAGGGCTTTTGGTAAAATTATTAACTGCTACACCTTCACGATGACTATGTGGAAGCTATGAAAGATATTTATTTGTACCTATTATTCAAACTCAATGCCTTCAAGTTCTGAAGCCCAAGACATAGTGATACATAAAATGGGATTTGTTATGCCGTTGACGTGGTGAGAAGAATTGCTCTATCTGCAGCTCCAGGTCTACTAATCCTCTGAGATTTCTGTAAACTTGTAATCACTAGTAACTTCAGAACTAGGGAAGTAAATTCTTTCCAGGTATGCAGAAAATTTTAGTTATCTGGGAAGCTTTACCCTTAGGAGAACTAAAATTGAATTATAGGAACATTTAAGAGCATCAGTGCCATAGTATCGTATCAACATTTTGTGTTAAAAAGGAATCTAACTTTGTTATTTTTATGTATTTATAACATCTAAGAGAACTTGGGAATCACATTAATAAACTTATTAGATGAATAAGAATACCAATTAATAGTAAGGTTTGTTTCTTAAGTTAGACTATTAAAATATTTTAAAAGGATAGAGAATATAATAAATTTATTAATGTAGTTTAAAATGTTTGAAGCTACTTATTTAAGTGCATATATGGGATTAAACATAATTCAAAGAGCTCTCAGAAGTTCCTAATAAAACTTACTAGACATAAGGAGGAAAAGAGTATTTGTAAGCTGAACTTATAAGCTGAATAAAGAAGTTTTTTGAACTTATAGCTTTAATAAACTGAACTAATTTTAGTAAGTAACAACTGACATAATTTTTTCTATGTACAAAATTCACTCTTGAGGACACCAAAAAACTGAGATAACACAAAGAAAGAGTTTCAGAAGCCTAGTTCCTAGGTAAATACACTCTCTCTATGGGAGAGAAAACTGGGTTTAATGATCTGTCTATATGGTCTTAGAGTTCTGCTGTCATCTGCGGTTTCCTTTGAAGCTCATCCTTAAACATGGCACTATTTTTGGCAATGTCAGCAAACAGGTTTCTTCTCTCCAAACTTGGAAATTTTCCTCCTCATGCTTATATTTTCTCCACAGAATAATTTTTCAAACTCTCCCTATGGTATATATAGGTATCCTTGTGCTTGCCAGCAGTGATACCATATAATCCTGTTAGGTAATGGGCACACGAGTCCCTCTAGAAGGTTGGGAGGTTCCCTGACTCTGTCCTTCCTTGTCCCCTGGGGAGCTTTCAGCGTTTGCTGTGTCCTCCTCTGTGCCTTCATCTCCTGATCTCTCCCAGCTGTGTTGTTTGCTTGTGGAAATCCTAGTCGTCCACTTGCCACCTACCACGTGAGTGGGAGGCTAGAGCTTTCATATTACTCCTCGACTTCAAGCATAAGTTACTCTTCTTTGAGAGAGAGGACAGCAGAAGCTTTTCATGAATAATGCAGGACTGTGAAGAATAGAAGAACAAAGTATTTATTTTTGAAAAACCAATAGACATTGTGGGCTGGGCGCCGTGGCTCACGTCTGTAATCCTAGCACTCTGGGAGGCCGAGGCGGGAGGATCACTTGAGATCAGGAGTTTGAGACCAGCCTGAGCAAGAGCAAGACCCCATCTCTACTAAAAATAGAAAAAATTAGCGGGCGCAGTGGCGCATGCCTCTAGTCCCAGGTACTTGGGAGGCTGAGGCAGGAGGGTGGCTTGAGCCCAGGAGTTTAACGTTGCGGTGAGCCATGATGACACCACAGGACTCTAGCCTGGAAGACAGAGCAAGACTCTGTCTCAAAAAAAAAAAAAAAAAAAAAATAGATGTTGTGCTAGTTCAGATTCTTTTGGTTCATGGTGCCATTAGTGTCTTTAAAATTTTTTTCACAACATCCTTGGGTCAAACAAATAAACAAAAGAACACCCAAAACCTACCAGTTTCATTTATTGTTAGGTTCAAATACCATAAATATTTATGTTTTAACAACCAAGTAGCTATTTGTAAAGCAAATATATATAAATAAAGAAAAAGTAATATTTAATTTCATTCTCGAATAAAGGCAGTTAATAATGGGATATGTGTGCCTGTCAGGCATTGCCCACATTTGCTAACCCTAGAATCTGATTGGACACACCACTCTCATTTTCTGTTCCACATTGACTTTTTTCTTGTGGTATTTGCTTTTGTATTGAAGCAACTATTGAAAACTCAGCCTTGCAAAGAAAGCACTGTCATTGAAGGGAATGTAGCAGGATCCAATGAAAGTGAGGACCACCTCGAGGTGGTAGATCAAGTGATGTCCAGAAGATGCCACTGTGCTGTCCTAGAAAATTTAAAATATGCTGCTGGGTCTTCTGAGTTTTCTGTGGCCCCTGGTGTACTGCAGGGCACAGTTTGGGAACCAGAGTGCTAGATGAAGGAAGAGGAAAAGACACATTCCATGCAAGGAGCCTAACTATAGTGCAGCATATAAATGAGTAGTCAACTGTGTATTCTCCCATCCAAGTACTAACCAG
The DNA here is from genome assembly GCA_963574885.1 of Lepilemur ruficaudatus. NCBI lineage: Eukaryota > Metazoa > Chordata > Mammalia > Primates > Lepilemuridae > Lepilemur > Lepilemur ruficaudatus. The sequence goes on from CAUYRT010073275.1 coordinate 8,663, forward strand.
GCTCAACCCTGCTTAGCTTCCAAGATCATGTGTGCTCAGGGTATTACAGCTATAAACACGACTGGATATTCTATAAGGCAGGGGACTGCAGTCAGGACACAGTGGACTTCTCCCCCCCTTTTAACTGTTTATTATCTGAATCTCCTTTTACATTTGGGAAATCTACATTATATAGGTCTTGACAGGAGGCAGAGCTTGCCTTCCACTACAGAATCTGAATAGACTTGAAAACTATTTCCCAACTTTCCTTGAAGCTAGGGCCCGGACCCATGATTTAGGCATGACAGTCAGACCTGTGAGTCTTAGAGTCGCAGCCAGAGGAAGTCAGAAGCCAGGGGGCAGGCACACTGGGGGAACTCTCTCCAGCTGTGGAGTGTTAGCATGCATGCTGGCAGTGGTAGGGCTGGTGTCAATGCTGGCAGTGTGGGTGGTCTTGGCAGGTGGCCCCGTGATGCAGTGATGTCCTCACTGGACTGGTTCTATGGCTTGATTTTGGCTGTGGTTTTGATGGTGTAGCTTCCCCTTTTTAATACCCTTCCTGAATGTTATTCTCTCTAGTCTTCCTGAGGATGTAGACAATCAGGTGTTCCTCTAATAAATTCCTTTTTCTGTTTCACTTAATCTAACTACTCTTAAAGATGGCAAAAAAAAAAAACCTCTAATAAATTCCTTTTTCTGTTTCACTTAATCTAACTACTCTTAAAGATGGCAAAAAAAAAAAAAAAGGAATATTGCTCAGAGATTTCCAATACCAGAAGAGAGGCAAGATTATAGAGAGCATGTGGTACTGACTTCATCATATAAAACAAAGATCTGAAAAAGTATTGAGATGTGCCTTCTGAAAGCTCCAAATAATCATCAGTGGAGAACCAGCCCTCAAAGGTTGTTAAACGTATATAGGAGGAGGGTTTAGATAATGTGGACAAATTTGAGAGAGGAGACTTGGAAATTTAGCACATCAGGCCTTATTATGTGAGTCTCAAAATGATACATTTGTGGTAAGTAGGAAAGTTTGTAAAGTATATGTCATTAGGAATTGTGCTCAGAAAATGTGCAGACCCCCAAGAAAGGCAGGATGATACACACTAAAGGGGAACTAGCGAAGACAACAATAAATAGAAATCAGGTTGGAGATAAACGTTAGGCTGATGAGAGGATGAAATTTAGGTAGAATTATCCGAATAGGGGAAACAAGGATGGACAAGGGTTGTTTGAAATATGGATGCTTTTGGCAGATCCGCAAATCATTAAATTTATATTTCTCACTAGCAGACACTCCATAAGGCCAAATCTAGAAGGGTGTGTTAGGACACTAAGCATATGGCTCCGAAAGCAAAGGGAAAGGAGGAAAGAATCTACCTGCACTAACTTAAGAAGCACATGAAATATTTGAAACTCAGGTGCATCTGCCTTCTCAAGAGGAGAGGAACAGCATCAGGAAATGGAATCCTTGGAGCATACCCATGACTGAAGAAAAAGTTTTGGCAGAAAGAATTGTTCTGCTGTTTTATAGTAACATGAGTCCCTCAAGATGAAGAAATAGGTTTGGAGGTGCACCTAGCAGAAGATACCAGTCTTCTCTTGCTTCATTAGAATTGAGTAGGACACACATTTTTGGCTTATACACTCTTTGTCAGAGAAACCACATCCATATTTTTGAAATTCACAGATTGTTTGGCCTCCGTGACATGAAGCAATTTCAGGTGTGACTCATTTCATCCCTTGATAATTGAAATCATGATGTCACTTATGCATGCCATTGTCAGGTACACATAGGCTCGCAGGACTTCCATGCTCTTAGGAAAGACATGTGGTGGGAGTATTTGGCTCCAAAACCTCTCACATATTAGGCAACATTATAATTTATATTGCCTATCCAAAAATAATTACTGATTTCTGCAGTGCTGTGAAAGGCACATGAATATCCTTAATGTGAAATCTCATCATCAGTTCTCAAAACTCAGTTTAAAAACAGTTGCCTAAATTGCTGTAATTATGCTTGAGGGTTCTAACCTATCCACCCATCTTGTTGACCTATATGTTCTGTGTAAACTGTTCCTTGTATGTTTTTTTTTTTAAATCAAGTCCTCATACATCAACTCTTTCTATCATGAGAATAAATAAATTCATTCAGATAAGGAAATGCATACCTTGTAATACTAGGGGAATAAAAAGCTTTCATATTATTGAAATTACTGGTTTTGAGTTTGGGGAAAGATTCAATTATTGAACTCCTTTTTCTTTTACTTACTTTTTTTTTCCCTCTGGGGTCTACATGGCAGGCATGGACTCATTTTTTCCTTCTACAATGGTCAATGAGAGGAGGAAAGCAGAATGTTGGGAAAGAACTCCTGGTGGTTAAAGGAAGTTATCTTATAGGAGATGTCTACTGAGACCATGCATCAACCAGCCCATTTGAGTCTTCCTCTGGGTACTTGGCACAAAAGTTTAAGAGAATCATCCTCATCCCTTTAGCAAATGGTTGCGAACAGAGTCCTTCACATCTGATAACCTGCATTTCCAATATTATATCCTACCTTTTTCCTCCCACATATTCTAAGCAACCACCCTACAGAGTTCTTCATAATTACCTTTCTAATCAGGACCTTTTATGACTTTGTCCTTTGCTCCTGCTCTTGTTTCTTTAACAATATCCTTCTTCTGCTTCCTCTTTAGTGCAGAGTTATTTGTTCTATCACTGTGCTCCCACAATGCTTGGTTCATAACTCTGTAAAAACATAGAGTCTGCTTTATCATACAATTTCTGTTTCCGTCTTTTAACTTCACTGCATACTGAGATTCACAGTGACCAGTTCTATTGCTCGGTCATTTTTGTTCCTGCCACATTGCAGGGATACTAAAATGTTCTCAATAAAAGTTGAATTGAATCCTATATGTCAGTGTATGTATATCAAACTCATTGTCTAGAATGTCTTACACTAGAACACGTTTGTCTTGATTTTCACTTTTATAACAACGCGTTGTATGAGACAATCACTTAAATTCACTGCATGTTTTATTTCATCTATAAAAAGTTGCATTTTTCTAGACGACTTTTGAGGTGTCTTTTGGTTTTACACTGAGTTTGTAAACCAGGTCTTTTAGTGTGATCTTGGGCGAGCTACTTAATTTCTCTGTTAAAGGAAGAAAATACTTCCAAATTCGGATGGTGGCTGTGAGCATTAAGCAAGATTATATCTAGAATGGATTTAGATTGGTTCCGTAAATAAATGTTTCTCAAGCACTTGCCTAGGTCCCAGGGCTTGTGCTAGGTATTGGGATGTAGAGACAAATAAGAAACTATCTCTATCCTGGGGAAAGTTACAATCTAGAAGCCTTGCCTGGCACGTAACTTGGACTCAGAAACTATGCATTCCTTTCCTTCTTTTCCTTCCCAGCCTGTCAGTTATTTATTACTGGGATTTGGAACAAAATGCCGAGAAAGCTTTAGATTTTACGTTAATTCCTCATACGATATTTAAATACAGAAATGAACCTTACTGCAAAAGCTTAAGCCCAAGCTCACATCATTCCTTAATAGAGAAAGGGATGACATAATTTGGAATAACAAGGCCAGATAAGAGCAGCCCTAAATCGCATGGGAGTTCTGTGCTCTCAGAAATATGTTGTGGGAGTCACTGGGCCAATGTTCTCTTAGCCTGAGAACAGCATTTAAGATTTCCTTATCTTATAAAGAAAAAAATAATGATTTCTGTTTTATTAGCAGAGAAACAAAGTAAACACAGTGACTAATTTTCCTAATGTAGTACTTTTCTATGTGTGTTACATACAGTAAAACAATTGCTTAAGAAGTTTATGCTGTTATTTTCAAAACAAGCCACCCAGTGGGTTTGGCCTCCAGGAAAACTGCTCACACATTTAAAAAATTTACACTGGCCAATCAGTTTTGACACTTCCATCCTGCCCTACTGGTTTGCTTCACTTTGCCTCATTTAGCACCATGGCTTTATGTCCATCAGCTATATATGCCTCAAGTTGTTGCCAAATGACACGGGATCTCTTGCTGCAAATGAGCAATTTAATGATTTATTCACAAAGTTGTTCTTAACTACTTACAGTTTTTAAAATACCAAGTTAAGAAAGTCAGGAAATCCTGAGCTTTTCTTTTAAAGCATCAAATGTCTGGCTGTTGTTGCTGTGGAATTTGGCTAAATATATCAGTATAGTAAGTTATATTGATAAGGAATGATAGACCGTTAACTATCAAAGTAGGAAGAAGTAGTTTCACTCAGCAAATTATAACTTTAAAAGCATTTTTTGGCTAGGCACAGTGGCTCCCGCCTGTAATCCTAGCACTTTGGGAGGCTGAGGTGGGAGGATTGCTTGAGGCCAGGATTTGGAGACCAGCCTAAGCAAGAGTGAGACCCCATCTCTACTAAAAATAGAAAAATTAGCCAGACGTGGTGAACGTGCGCCTGTAGTTCCAGCTACATGTGAGGCTGAGGCAGAATTGCTTGAGCCCAGGAATTTGTGGTTGCAGTGAGCTATGATGACACCACTGCACTGTAGCTCAGACAACAGAGTGAGACCTTGTCTCAAAAAAGAAAAGAAAAAAAAGAGAGAAAAAAGGGCATTTTTTCAAGATAAATGATCTATAATCCAACAAACTTAGATATCTTTTATTTTCAAGCACTAAGAATAAAATGGTGAATAAAGTTGCTTGAAGTTGCTAGCTCTCTAATAAGGAGAGATGAGTACAGAAACACACGATCACAAAACAATGTGAAAAATGCCTCCACGGAGGCAGGTGGAAATTGCTACAGGAACACAGAGGAATAAAGGAGCTGCTACTTGGGATGTCTGGGAAAACTTTACAGGAGGGAATAGTTGACTTCCTAAAAGAAGAGAAGGGAATCACATGTTGGAAAAGTAGGGGAAGAAATTCTTGGCAGAGGAAAAAGAATCTTCAAAAGCACAGAGATATAAAGGAGTGTTCAGGGATGTCAAGGATGTATTTGGAATGCAAGGTGGGCAGTGTAACTGGTATGGTTGGTTGTGACTTCTGTGACTAGTCCTTTTTGCAGTTCCAAGGAATTGGGACATTATCTTTTGTGTGGGAGCCATCAGATGTTTTTAAGCAGCATAGTGAAAGTCTCGGATTTGTAATGGCATTGGTTGGTTTGCCCACCTGCTTCTTGTTTCCAGGTCTGCTACAGGAGTCTGTAAGGACTTCTAGACTTCTAGGTCTGCATGCCATTCATGGTCTCCAGCTTTATCACATAATATGTAGAGGCCTAACTGTGGAGCAACGTGGTATTCAGGATGTGTAGCTGGAGGAGAATCTCGTAGTCTCATTGGAAAAGGCATGAGGACTGTCCTGGAGTCTCAGCAAGGGATCCATGAGGTTGCTGCAATTTTATAAAATGGAATGAAATGTGCTTGTAGCTCTTAGCTGCATTTGCGATTGTAAGGATTCTGTTCCTATGCAATGTTATGAATTGAGGAATGTGTCAAGAGGCACCAATTTAAAGCTAATGCTGTAATAGAAGGCCAAAATTTTGTTTATTCAGAGAGCTAGAGTCACTACTTTTACCCATTCTAGACCTACCATATTGAAAGAAGAAGCTGAGAAGACCTGGTAGTCACAGACGCACGTAAGCGACAGAGCTTATGGGAGACTCCCTAACATCTCCGCCACCTCCCCCAGTTGAGAAGTATTGATGTAATATGAGGCGTTGACCGCAGCTGGAGAGCTGGGCATGTCTTATCTAAAAGAAGTGCTGTTTTCTTGCCAGCGACTGGTTCAGACAGTGGTATGTGACCCAATTCCAGTCAATGAGATGCAAGGAGAGGTTTCCTGTTGATGTTTTGGAAAGTTCTCTCATCCCTTTGAAAGTGCTGGAGGAGAAACCAGTTTTTCTATCCCCTGTTGAATGTGAACAGGTAGTGCATGGCCCTGATTGCCATCTGAAGACTTATAAGATCAAGTTTGATTGAAGTTCTGTGCTGGGCATAAAAACAGAAAGATCCGAGTTTTGATGTCATGGTTGAATCTTTAAATCAATCACTTTTGAAACCCATCACACCTCTGGCCTTCCGGTAGTGATACTTAAAACATTTCTTTAATGTAAAATGATTTAAATATTAATATCTTTGGCACTCTGCTTCTACTTCATTGTGCTGTGCCACCCCTCCTTTAAACCATGCCACTCAGCTGTGCCTTCTCCCCACCATCATCCCCTTGACTCTTTGCTCATTGTTTTATACTCACTTAGGAAATTGACACCTGACAGATAGATATGTGTCTTCTCTACTCAAGTCCTGCCATCATCCTGGGTGACGTCGATATTCCCGGGATGTCATGTTTGGCGTCCTTACGTGAGATACAGAGAACTGCCCTAGTGGCCTTTACCTGTGTTCCTCCCCAGTGTTCATTTCAAAGTCACATTCTCTAAAAATCTGCGATTCCAGTTTTGGACCACAAAGCTCTGTCCCTGTCGCTTCTCCCACCTGTCCCACCTGTCCCACTTCTTTCCTCCCGACAGAAGCTGTCATCACTCCCTCCCAGCTCTGCCTTCCTTCCTGGCTTCCCATTTGTGCAGTTTCTTCCTATTTCACTTCCTTCCCTGAATGAGGCCAAAACCTGTGTTTCAACATCCCAGCTGCCCCTCATCAGCACTTTCATTTCTTTCTACCCTTTGGCCTTCTGCTAATTTTTGGTAGTCCTTAGCTTTTGAGTGATCTGACTGTTATTTTTATAACAGTCTGAGCGGGATGTTCCTGGAGAAAAGGCACATAATTAGATGGAATTCATTTAAATCTGTTATTTTCAATTCATCTGGACTTAAGTACCATCCATTTTTTTTTAATTCATACTTTCCCGTGGTATTGACCACTCAAAACTGTTACCTACTCTTCAAACCTCTGTCCATTCTCTCGCTCCCTCTTTCTTAGCAGAGGGCCTGGTTTCCTGCTCCACGTAGGAAATAGAAGCCACTGATAGAACTTACCTCCCATATTCTTACCTCCAACCTTACTATCTCTTTCCCCAGCTTTCCATCTTTTGTTCTGTCTTAAAGGAAGAAGCACCTTCCCATTTAGTGGAGAAAGAGCCTTCCTTCCATATTCTTGACCTCATTAATGTTTGCCTGCTCTAGGGTTTTAACCAGTGATGTTCACAGCTTCTCAGTCTCTGCTTCCTCTCTCTGGTTCTTTCCTCGTGGAGACTGGCACATGCTGGCTGGGCCCTGGCAGACTCACTCGTGGCCACTTTCTGAGTCACACCTGACGGGAACAGAGGGTTCGGAGGACCCTCAACCTCACCAGCTGATTGGTAAAGAGTTAGTATTCAGATGCCTGGGGAGAGCCTCAAACCACATGTCTTCCCACTGGCATTTACTTTTTTTTTTTTTTTAACTCTCTGTGACTGAGCTTTTGCCTCAAGCTGCTGATTAGTGACCTGATCCCCCACTGGGATTAGAATTTCTACATACCTTTGCCTGTGAGGCTGGTATTATCAGTTAGGTTGCCTTTTGTTGCAAAACTTCTTTTGCAGTCACTTAAGCAAGAAGAAATCTTATTAGAAGGATATGGAGAGGCAGGAGCAGAGTCTCATTCTGGTAATTCCAGAACTTTGGGAGGCCGAGGTGGGAGGATTGCTTGAGGCCAGGAGTTGGAGACCAGCTTAAGCAACATAACAAGACTCCTTCTCTATGAAAGATATAAAACTTAGCTGAGCAGGGTGGCATATGCCTGTAGTACCAGCTACTTGGGAGGCTGAGGCAGGAGGATCACTTGAGCCCAGGAGTTTGAGGTTGCAGTGAGCTATGATGATGCCACTGTACTTTACCCTGGACAGACAACAGAGCGAGACCCTGTCTGAAAAAAAAAGAAAAGGGATATGGGATATGGAGAGCTTCATGAATCAATGAGAGATTGCAGGCAATTTTTGACAAAAGGACAAGAACCAGGGCGACTTCAGAGGATTAGGAGGCAGGCAGCACAACAGCTGTCTGGCTAGTCCACTGTGACTTTTCTATAGCCACTGTTATACCGTTACAGTGGCTAATAATGGATTCTGTTTTCTTTGTGTTACTTATTCAAAATTCCAAGTCTTCAACCAGAGCATCAGTGTGGCGAACCTGAGTCACTTGCTGTGTCAGGACTACCAGAGTAGGAGTAAAGATGATGACAGGGAGGGGAAGATAATTTTCCTTCATGTTCCCCAGTGGGAGACAGGATGTTTATCCAATAAAGACTACTCTACGACCTGCCCCTTTTGGCTTTCCAACATCCATGCACATCCTTCTTCCCACACTTACAGTTAGGAAAATGACGTTCTCACTCAAAGTGAGAAAACAAGCTCATCCTCTCCCCAATGGGGCAAGAGTTCCTGGCTTGCTTCACGTGTATACAAATCCAGTGGTTTGATTTTTTTACTTCATTTACTTGAAAACAAAAGTGTTACAATTTTATTTCTAACACAGGCAACTACATTTTAAAATGGTGGCCTCTGTTGCCTCTGAAAATAAGCGCAAGGAAATTTGGAACTATTAGAGTAAATAAAAAACAGCATATTTACTTCCAAATATAATAGAGTACCTCTGACCTAGTTTCTAACTAATTTTTCTCTCTTTATTTCACTAGATCTTTTGCCTATAGAAAAAGTCACACGATTGGAAGTTCAATGTTGATGTATGAACATTTCTTCCATTAAACCGTGGGATAACCCAAGGGTAAGTAAGTTTCTGTGAATATAAATGATGAAGCATCAGGCTACCCACACACACCAGTTCTCTCAATTTCCCCCACTACTGACTCCCTTTATGTGTTGACACTTCCTAATCTATTGAAAGTGAATCCTAAATAGCACAATCATGATATGATAAATACAATGATAGGACACAAAATATTCCAGAGAAACTCTCTGAATGGTGAACATGTCTCAGCTTCAGGCAAATGGGTTGGGAGCCTCTGAAAACATTGTTAGAACCAGTGATTTTCTTCACGCTCTGTCATTACCATGAAATCACATGGATTGGGTTGGTAGCTTATTTACTTTCTGTTATAGTCTGGCAACCTCAGGTTAAATGCCTTTAATTAAAAGTCATTTCTCTAGACTCTTCAGACTCTAGACCAGGACACCAATAAAGATTTAAACATTCCCACCTGCTGGGATTTTCTTTATCATTTTGGTTATTAGGGTTGGAAGACAAAGCCAAATGCTTTTAACAGAAGTGTTCAACAGGCTTCTTGGAGCTTCACGAATGTATATCAGGAATATATTACCTGTCATTCTCAGGTAGACCTTAGTGGATATGAAATCTAGTTTCCCTAGTCTTCAGTGCAGGATAATAGCATATTACGGTAATAGTAATAGAATATTTTATAAACATTCAAGGATTTGCTGATTGTAACGACCATACAACTTCATTAGTGTATCTGCTATTTATATTAACACCATTAATTAGTAATTATGCAATTCACATTATTCTGTGTCTCTTATTTATTTTCATTGCTGTGTTTGATTTTTCACAATTTACGTCACAGTTAGTGGATTCAGCAGCCATGGAAATGTGCCACTCAGATTTCCTGTTGCGGGGAGTATAATTCCAGCTTCTCCACTTTTAGCCCCCTGAAACAACACCCTCTATTCCCTCATGGGTGTTAAAACCTTAGCCCTAGAGGGAAGTTTTTATTTTTGGCTTCTAGAAACAGCTCTTTTCTTCTTTGGAGCAGAGCTGTGTAAAACAAGTTATATAAAACGTGATATCCATGTTTTTTCCTATACATGTCAGATCAGTCTATCATGTTTCTGTACATTTGGGTGGGATTCTCAAGCATTGATTACTGTCTGCTCTGTAATTGCTACAGATTTAAAGTATATTCAGTACTGCTTCCACTCCCTCTATTAGCTTCACTCGGCCTCTTGAATTATCTGTCTTATTCTGTCTCCCCTGAGTAGTTTATAAACTCCTTAAGAGAAAGGACCTCATTTTGTTCTTTTTGTATTCTGCCTGTCTTCAATCAAAAATATCAAGAATAATATCAAGAAAATATCAAGAATAATAATCAATGAATGTTTTCAAAACTCACTTCTGAAATGTATAATTCTAAAACAATTTGTGAGGCAACAGGCTCCATGGGATGTTTTTAAAATATATATTAACTCTCAAAACAACTATATGTCTCACCAAAACAAGGTTCAGACTTCGAAACAGAAGTGGTGAAGTTGTGTTTACAGTTCATGAGAACTGATAAAATATGGAAAGTGTCTTACGAATGTGAATCCTGTCATTGAGATCATATGAGCATCAAGGTCACCTCTGTGACCTGCTTTCTATCACTTTAGAGTAAATCTTTTTACTCCAGTCATTACTGTGGCTACCATGGTGTCAGGGGAAACCAGACTGCCCCTGGTGTTGGCTGCACTGTGAATCTCTTGCTTTCTTCCCTGGGCTCCTTTGCCATAGCCCTGGAGAGATTCCTGTGGGAACCTATTCAGACCTTCTGCTGCATGGACAAACCCAAAAGAGAGAAAATAGTAACACGCCATGGGGCAACACTTGACCAGTAGAAGATGGGCGACTAGACATGTACTCTCCCCTTTTATCCCTTTGAATCAATTCTGCACAGCTTCTCAGAGAGTCTCCAGGAGGTGGTCAGATGGAGGCCCAGTTGGCCACAGTGGTGACCAGTTTGATAATGCACACTTGGTTTGGCTTTCTCTTCTCAGTTTCACTCTACCAAGTCCCTTACTCCTCCTGTTCCTTAGGATTACTGGCCCCATCATCACTTTCACCTTGCTTCAGGAAACCCAGACTAAGACAGGGAACCTAAACTGATATGTCATAGAACAGTTGGTGAAGAGGCCTAACTTTCCCGAAGGGCAGAGTCAACTTAATTAATCAGATAATCTTGTTTAGAAACATACATCTGGTTAAGAAGAAATTGGCCAAGTTCAAGGAGTGATCTCCACAAGGACAACTTAATTCTAGTGAAGGAATTTTTAAGCCACAAATGCCAAGGAGGGTTGAATTGATAGGGAAAGGTGGACTGGCAATGTAGAGCAAAAATTAGGCAGAACTTTGGATTTCAAAAGCAACTACATGTTTTTCTCCCATATTGTGACCTCTGTGTTCTCAACAATCTCTTCTCTTTCTCTTGATTGAAAGGAATGTATCTTAGCCTTGTTTTAAGAGATGTGCTAGAACCGTGTGGATTGATGGTAATTAAATTAGGAATCTGGTGTCCAGTGTGTGGGCAGATCAGATGGCTAACAGCTCCTGCAAAATGTTCCTTGAATAAAACCCATTCTTCTGCAACTGATAAACTGGTATGTGACAACAAGACACTCAGGAGGTCAAGGCTAAAGAGAATACAATGTTCTCTAGGCAATCTAACCCTAGCTGTTTTTTCTGCCTTGACCAAACTGATGACAGCACATATCTCTATTAGCTGGGGAATTATTTTGTGTCCTTTTCACAGTGGTTCTGATAAGCTTTGCTCATAGAAGAGGACACTGGTTTGATTTTTAACCATAATTTTTTTGGAGTTATCTCTCAGGGAGCTTGAATAGAAACTTATAAGGCAAAGAGAAATCTAATCTGTCTCCTGAGCAAACATTTATGAAAGGGAAGAGTGTATAAATTTATCATATCAGGGGCCAACCTTTCTATGAAACATGGTTTCTCTCAAGTTTAAGCAGATTATTACATAACAGGTGGTAGCAAAAATAGCAAGAATGGCAAATTATCAGGAGTCTACTTGTGCTGGGCTAGATCCTGTGGCTACTTTCTACACACCATTTCTAGTCCTCGAAACAAGTCTACAACGTAAATAATATTATTGTCATTTTCCAGTTGAAAAAAAAATGTACTTCCAAAGACATAGAGCTGGTAAATGGCAGCACTTCAATTAGAATAATCATCATCATGATCATAATCATAAAGATTGCTGTCATTTATGGTGTACACACTGATGACCACATCTGAGGTGAGCACCTTACATAAGTTTTTAAAATTTAATCCTCATAGTAACTCCTTGAGTTAGTCATATCATGCCCATTATAAATAAAGAAAATGAGATGTGGTGTGGGTTTTTTTTTGTTGTTGTTGTTATTTTTGCTTTTTTTTTTTTTTTTGAGACAGGGTCTTGCTCTGTCTCCTGGGTAGAGTGCAATGGTGTCATCATAGCTCACTGCAACCTCAAACTCCTGAGCTTGAGTGATCCTCCTGCCTCAGCCTCCCAAGTATAATAGCTGGTACTATAGGCAAGTACCAGCAAACCCAGCTAATTTTTCTATTTTTTGTAGAGACAGGGTCTCCTTCTTGCTCAGGTTAGTCTCCAACTCCTGGCCTCAAGCAATCTTCCGTACTCTCTTCCCAAAATGCTAGGATTACAGGTGTGAGCCACCACACCCAGTCTAGAAAGTGAGTTTAAATTCATTGAGTTCATGCAGTGGGTAAGTCGCAGCTCTGGGATTTTAACTGAGCTATGAAGGGCTCTAAAGCCTTCATCCATCTCACTAAAGCTTTGAAAACAGATTTCTGATATCCTGCCTTATGCCTGTCTTGAGATTTCTATCAAGCATGATACGGGGTAAGTTCTATTTTCCACTATTGCCCCTAAGGGTCTGACTAATGCTGCTCTCTTCAAGAAACTGCTAACATCTCCAGTTTAAGCAATGTTCAAAACAACTGATGTGGATAAAACCCTTTCCTCCAAGTCCTCTCTTATACACAGTTCATTTTCTGGACTGACAAGATCTAGAGATAGTCCCACAGGGTCAACCAGTGAAACACTGGTAACTTCAGGGCCTCAGTACAGCAGCAAGCAATATTTAACGGAAAATAGGCACATTTTATGGTAAATCAGTTCCATTTGGGAGATTTCCTCAGTGTCTAAGGAGCCATGACAAGTTGGAAAACTTGATTGACAATTGATTCAGGTATCTACTGTTACCGTCTCCTTTCTTTTGATATGGCATGTTTGTTTCTTAGATGATGGAGTTATAGATCCCCAGGACTTAAGGTGGGGAGAAATAATTTCAAATGTAAGTTGCATAGCAACTTTTTGGGTTTTAGCAAAGTATCTTTGACATGTCTGCATTCAGAACAGAACCTAAGACAATACAAAAGAAAGAAGCAATGATCTCATTTTTATTTCCAGATTTACCAACAAGGTGTCAGACAATTTCCTTTTTTTCTATTTGGACTCCCAAAACACTTAACCTTTCCTTTTACACTTACCTCTTAAAATTCCTCGCCTTTATTCCAGCCTAAATAAAAAGCATGACTTGTTGAAAGTTCCTTAAAACTAAAAAGCAAAGCATATTAGCTAATTCCCAAATAGCAGAACAATACAGTGATATAAATCCATAGCATACAAAAATACAGTTTTCATACACACTTGCATACATAAACTAAAAAGGAAAGTGCATGGGCAGAAATGGGATCCACTCCTACTTCGCTGTGTAGCTGTGATGGAAAGGGCTCTTAACCTCTGTGAACAGTTTCTACATCTGTAAAGTGGGGTTATTAATTTTAAGGATCTCCACTATCATTCCCGGTCCTAAGCTTTTTGTATATTCTATGCTACACAAACACAAGATCATATTATAGATGATACCCTAGGAGAAAAGACAAGGACTTCCTGATTATAATCTGCATTTGTATGTCTCTTACATGGTTTATAATTTTTCTTCACTGCTTTTCCTTCTAATTTTCCTGAACAAGGACAAAAATGAGTTACCATTACCATGTAATCTCTGTTAAGAGACCCTTTCTAAAGAGGAAAGCTCTGCTTGCTGGCTCTCCCTGGCCTTTGATTTGACAATGTCACCGGAAAAAAAAATCTCTGCCTGTGATTTAACAAAGTCTAAACTCTGGAGTGAAAGAGCAGAACCCAGGGGGTTGATCTGATTTTCCAGATCCTTTAATGAGAATGGAAGGCAAGCTCACGAGGTGTTCTTTCATAGGCTAATTTCTTTACTTTCTCCTCCTATTTCAAATAAAGGGAGATGGTGTGGGACCTGGGTTACGTGAAAAGAAAAGTAGCATGCCGGCACACTCTTTCCCCGTGCTCCAAGAAGTAAGAGGGAAGGGAATGCTGACATCTGTTGAGCGCCTTCCTTACTAAGGTGCTTGCTATGCTAAAGCATATGTAAAGAAGACCTTACCTCTGCCACAGCAAGCAGCAAAAGAAAAAAAAAAATAAATTTAAAAAAGGGTGAAAAAAAAAGAGAACACTTTACCTTCTTTACTTTACAGATAAAGAAACTGAGGTACAGAATGGTTCAGTATCTCAAAAATTACACACCTAAACACTCAATGGAGTAAGAAATCAGTCCTAGATGTGTCTCTACTGTCTGCCCTACCACGCGGGATCCGCTGTGCTATAAAAGCAGGTGGCAGTTCACTGCTGACATTAATTTTTGGCACCAAGTTAGGTTGTTTCTTTGTTTTTAATTTCAAGGGTTTGAATTGAATTAGTAACCGTTTCATAATTTATATAGGAGTCCTATTAAAAAAGGAGTGCTTTGGATGCCCTTGTTAGGAACTCGTGCGAGTTGAGTTTCTTTGTACCTTTCAATTTTGCATGGCTTAATATGTATATGGCACTCAGAGAAGGTGAGAAAATATGTACGTAGAATGGGGGGTTTGGAGGTCCAGGGATATACATCTACCAGGAAGCAGCCTTTGATTATAGCCTCCATACAAGGCTTTGTGTTACTATGTCATTGATGGAAATTTAAAAAAAAAAAAAATGGCCTTTTCCCAAACCCCTGAGGGAGGTAAGTCAATGAGGAGAAGGTTATCAGGTACTCCACATTTTCTTTAGGTCTAATCAGAACATGTTGGCTAAGATTTCTTAAAATCAAATTACAGTCAGTCAGTTGGTGCCTTCATAAAAGGCAATACCTGTCTGGGTGAAGTAGTCGTAACCACAAGAACATAGCAAAGAGAGAAACTGTGTGGGTGGATTTTTTTCCCCTTTATTTTCACAATTTCCTTTTACAGATTGCTCAATAACATCTGTTAGTCACTGAAAACCCAACTAAGAAAATCAAAGACTCACTGTTCATGGCTTTGAAAACAAACACTTCTGGATAGCTCATTTCTGAATATGTGTTTCTAAGACATGCAACAGCCTCATCACAGTTTGCCTTCATTTCTCTATTCCTATAAACATTAGAAGTATTATTTATTTCATATAGACTCTGCCTGTCCTTTCCCTGCAACCCACCAAAGCAAAATAAACGATACCTCGGAAAATCCAGTCAGACATAGCTCGGACTTGATATTTCTATTAACATTTCCAGTTATATCTGATGAAAAGCAGATACATTGCTCTCTCTCTCCCTTCTTCCTCCCTTTCATCTCTCCTTTCTTTTTCTTTTTACTTTTTATTTGTATTAAAGATATAAATGTATGAAGCTCAAAGAATGAAATAATTATGAAAAACAGCAGTTCCCTGTTCTTCTCTGCCCATCTTCTTCTCCCCAGAAGAAACTACATTCACCCATTTGAGCTGCTAAATTTTGGATTTACGTTTTTGTCTCTCAATAACATGGTTATATGGCTACTTCATGATTTCTCAGTTGTATTCATGATCTATCAGTTTCTCATTGTAGATGAGGATTTTGCTCTCTTTCCTCGTCACCCCTGTGTACCCTTTTTATTTATTTATCTTTTCACTGTGGTATGTAGAAGCATTTCTTTCCTCTTTATTTTATTGCATTTTTTTTTGCAAATTATCTGGCTTTGAGATTCTTATTTTTTAAATTAAAAAAAAATTTTTTTTTAGAGACAAGATCTCACTATGTTGGCCAGGATAGATTACGGTGGCTATTCACAGATGCAGTGTTGGTACACTATAGCCTTGAGCTCCTGGCCTCATGTGATCCTCTCACCTTAGCCTCCTGGGTGGCTGGGACTGGGTGGCTGGGACTATGTGCCATGGTGCTGGCTTGTAGAGATTTATATGTTAATTTTATACTACACTAACCAATATGTGCTCAGTTTCTCATTAATATTTGATATACAGAGAAAGTTCTTAGAATTCACGTTTTACTCTGCCTTAGCCTCTAAATTCCTTTGTAATCCAAAGAAATGGAGTTTAATGTTCACACTTAATTTCTGCCAGATTTTGGGAGAAAGTACTAGACATTCTGATTCTCAGTCTCCTTGTTATTAAAAGGAGGGCAATAATATTAGCCTTATAGTATGGTCACAAATACTATGTAGTGCAACCATATTAAAACTCTATATGTCCATTGATGCATATTCTACTTGGAAAAAGTTATCCTCCACAAATGTCCATATAACAGCACAAAAATAATATGGAAAGGATGGGCATTGCTTATAATAGGGTCGAACTGGAAATAAATAAAATACTCATCAATAGGGAATTATTAAGTAAATTATGGCAGATCTTATGCATTGGTAAAACAGTACTGCAATTGTTTAAATAAAACAAACAAAGGTAAATTTGTATGTATAATATGATATCATTTAGGTAAATCAATAAGTCAGTATGGGTATACATATAAAGAATACATATTTTATTACTATTTCTAAAGAAAATATCAGGAGGGAAATATTTTGAACTGTTAAAAATAGTTACTTTTGGGGGGGTGGAATTTGGGAATGGTTAAGTAAGACTGGAAACTTTCACTTTCTACTTTATACATTTCCATAATAGTTTTTTTTTTTTTTGGTAGAGATGAGGTCTCACTATGTTGACCAGGCTGGTCTCAAACTCTTGGCCTTATGCAATCCTCTTGCCTCAGTCTTCCAAAGTCCTGGGATCACAGGCATGAACCACTATGCTCAGCCCATGATTTTTTTATCTTTATTTTTTTTAATAAAATATTCTTGGAAGAAAAAATTAAATGAAATAACATAACACTTGACTCTTTATAAAATTGAAATATATTAGCATTTTTCCTTTTTCACTATCTTTTCTCCACCCCCACCCCAAGCCTGTTTCTATTCATATTGTCTGGTGTAGATGGATGGGCTCCTGAGAGTTAACAGCCTGGAAGGCTGCACACAGTCGACCTTCCTTTGTTGTGAATACAGCCCAGAGCAGCTGGGGGAGATTATTACAGACACCGCACTAGCAATGAGGTTATTTTCTCTCTTCCAACGTCCTTTGAGAAGGGGATGTAGTCATTGAGCCCAGTGAATACTAGAGTGGAAATCCAATCATACTCACCCAAGCTGAGGGTGTTGTCCTATAGACTGCCAGTGAATATCTGTTCCTTAAGATAAGGGGGCTGACTTTATGCCTTTAAAAGCCACAATTTCAAAAACTGAGGTGGCTATATTCCCATTAGGTCTTCAGAGATATTTGAGGCAGATTTCCTCAAGCCATATCTAATGATTATAATAAAACTATTGTGCCCCAGGATCTTTCTACTTCTCTCTCTCTCTTTTTTCAAATTGTATTTTAATTTTTATGAAGATAATCATGTGTATAATTTAAAATGTCAAATAGCTTATGATGAGAAAAAGGAGTTGTTACTTGTTTCAACTTTCTCACCTCATGAAAACTACACCTAAGAGACAATACCACCTTCAACACTTTTAGTTATCTTCCCATATTTTAAAAATAACACACCTTTATTTCCCTTTCTTGATTTTCTATTTTTAATGCTATCTATTTATTTCCTACTAGAGAATACAGGATTTACTATCTTTTATGCCTATCCACCTTCCCCAACACACTCTTCCTGTTTCTCCACATTCTCAATATATTTAGTCACATTTTTTGGTTAAGTCAACATCCAGAACTTACCCTATTATGACTGTGTAATTATTTTCAGAGGTGAGTTACATAAGGGTTGGGTGGCAATTCTCCGTGGGTCATTTGCATTTTTGCACATTTTATGAGCAGAGACACAGACAGCTTTTGTTCCATACTGCCATTTCAAGGACGTAAGTATAGTGAACAGCCTTGGACTGTAGTAATAGTACCTCTATCTAGAGAAGAAAACAGCCATGTTTATTATCCAGTATGATAAAGATATGTCTTCCTTTGGAGCAAAAGTCATGTAGGTTTGCTTTCAGCCCATTATAAAAGATTGGGATTCCCCAAGCTCAGGGTTCCTTAGCTGTGATACAAACCCATTGCATATGCAGCATCCACCTGGGCTACTCTTTGTCATCTCCATGAGACTTGGGGTACAAAGGCAACCAGAGTGACCATGAAGCTCATGATGCTTGCTGTTCTGTGAGTAATAAAATCCTCTGTTTCTGACCCAGGAGTCTCATGTCTTTTCCCAGCATCCATGTAAATCTCAGACCCTTCCTAGTTCTTTACCTTAGTCAACTCTGGCTTCACTTCCTTTTTTTGTACATCTTAAAATTTCTCAGGCTTGATACTTGTTTTTTATTGTTGGGGAAATATGATTGAGGAATTAATAAGATGTAATCCATAAGATCATTATTTTATTGTATTGCCCAATATTGCTATATTAAAGACAGAAACAAGAGTTTGCAGGGTTTTACCCTGAAAGAATACGTGAACTCAATGGTTCACTTATCAGAGGCTGCTGTCATAGGAGAGCTCTCAAATCTCTGATAGGGTTGTTTTATAGGAGACTTTCAAGTTATCTCTCTGTGGGGCTTTATGTGTCTTGAAAGACAAGACAAAGGTAAATATTTGGCCCATAAGATGGGAGCTGGAGACAATGAGTACACTTTGCCCAGAGACATGCCTCTGTGTTATAAACAATCTGTATTATAGAGATGGGTTTCCCCACTCTCTCCTGTCTGTTTACCTTTAAGTCCACAATAACTAAATAAATAAATATAGAGTCACTATACCTCTTTTGTTATACCTCTGTTAATTGATGACTACCTCTTAGAATGTAGAAGTTAGCCCCTGAAAGACTTTGTACCTGTTTGTTCACCTAAAAAGATTAGAACTTGTTAAAAGCTCTTTGAGAGGACTTTTGACCCTAACCCACTACCTGTGTAATCCTGTTCCCATAGCAACTGCATTCCCTGATATGCAAATATGTTACCCTGACAACTGATATTTGATATCTGTGATTATAAAAGCCTACGTGAATCTAACCATATTGTTAGACATTCACAGGGATATGCCTAGTCTCCTAAGTACCCCACTGTGATTATTCTGATCTTTCTATATAAAACTATGAACTATACCTTAGTCTCTGTGTATTCTTTTATTCTTTCCATTTCCTATCAATTTTCTTATCCTCTGTGGTGACCCCTATCTGAGAGACTTGGCCCCATGGGGAGGACAATGGCCTCCTTGTGGGCCTGCCACATTCCCTGTATTTTATTTTTGCTTTCCTCTTCACTAAGTTTGTATATCCTGCTGAGAAACACTGAGAAAAGCACAGCATAATTTCCATGATATTTCTGTGAGCATGCCCTGTGTCTGATCCTGAGAAACATTATCAGGGTCATCATATAGAATGTGACATCTGTACTCATTACAAACTGTTAAGGACATCAAAGACAGAAATACTGTTTTAAGTTGAATGACTCTGAGAAAAGACATAAGAACTAAATGCAATACATTTTCCTTAGAATAATCCTGGACCAGAAAGGGAAAAGAGATAGTTTTGGACAGTGGGCAAAATTTGAATGGGAGAGTGTCCTTGTGTTTTGAAAAGACACACTGGATTAAGGGTGATGAAACATCATGTCTGAAGCTTTCTTTTAAAAGGTTCAGGGTACAATGAATGATGATAGGTATATTACTTCCCTTTACACATACATAGAGAGAGAGAAAGATCATGCATATTCAGAAAAATGTTAACATTTGGGGAATTTGAGTGAAAGGCATATGGGAATTCTTTGTTCTGATCTGGAAGTTTTATGTAAGTGATTCCAAAATAAATTATTAATATTTTTTAGAAGGGTGGGACACTAAACTGCTGATTGGAAGATCTATGTGTGTGTTAAGCTTATGCAGTGCCAGCTTTTATTGTAGATTGCTCAGGTAAGAGCTAGCTGTCTTGTGGGATTTCTGGCTGTCGATATTTATGAGGTTGGACAGTTTCCCTAGAGGACTCTTCCACTACCTCACGTGATGGAGCATAAGCCCAACAGTCAGTGTTTTCAGGGCCCAGTATGGGAAGAAGACTAGAAATCTCACTCTGTCAAAAATAGTCTCATTGAACATCTGTGTTACCAATAGGGAACTTACTATCTTCTGTGACATGTAGTCACCTGCTTGCATGGACAGTGGGAGGGGACTAAAGAGTCTATGAACTCCTTTGTCAGACTTTTAACCAATTCTCCTGTTTTCAGTCCTACTTTCAAACCCAGCAGCTTCAGAGGCCCCTGGTTCTTCCATTGATACTTCCATTGAGTTTCTGTGGCATGAATCAACTTGCTTCTAATAGGCTTTTTTCTTCTTCAGATACTTAGCAGAGCAAAGAAAACTGAGCCCTAAGTCATTTACCACTTGGTTACAAGCTGTTCATCTTCCAATATTTTGTGGACAATAATCATCTTCTATAATCACCTCTTTTGTTCTCTTTGTTTTTGTGGGATTATGCCCTTTAAAAATCACTTTTGTTATTTTAGTGAGGTTTCAGCAAGGAGCAAAGAGAAGTATGTTGTTTTTGTTTTTCATCAGCTGCAATTAGCAGGAAGACCTTTTATTGCCTGAGCTTTCTTTTTATTGTTTTTATTTTTTATTTCTTAAATTAAAGATTTTTACCTTAAGCCTTCAGCAGAAGAGAAACTTTTTATTGAAGATTAACTTCTTGTGAATGAGGAAGTAATTGTACTGTGTAATCATTTGGCACAGACTCCAGGCCAACACTAAAATACCACCACATTGGAAAAGGAGAGTAAAAAGAAGATTTATTGTTGTTGTTGACTGATCTTTCAGGTGGTAAGAAGATTTTTTTTAATATAAAAAAGAAAGAGTTATTTTTGTGGATACTGATTTTTTTTCCAACTGAACTTTTAAATTGTATTTTTTCATCCTTGGATTTTTTTTTTCTTCATACACAGCTGTTGTTTGGTTAAAATGGGTAAAAGAAAAATGTTCAATCCTTAGGATATTTTTATATCAAATAAGCATTTATACAGAAATAAAACTTTTATTTCCATACCATGGATAGATATAACCTCCTCATTTTTATTTTATAATTTTCCCAGAGTATGAATAATAAAGAAATTATTGATATATCTAGAAAGGCTTCTTACTTTATACCTTAATTTTTATCTCTGAGAAAAAGTTCATTAAGCCTGTGGTTCCCAAATTGTGCACAGAGGCAGCCCAACTCATTGGGGTCATGTGACATATTTAAAATTTTCAAGGGAAGCAAGCAACATCTATTGGCCACTGAGTGAGCTTCTAGCTTAAAGTAGCTCAAAGTAGTTCAACTTTAGATTATGCTGCATTGCTGTTATAGAAGATACATCTTTGTGAAGCTGAGTTTTCAGTGGTTGCTGTGATAAAAAGCAGATACCACATGAAAATAAATGTGGAACAGGAAATGAGGGTGGTGGTGGCTACTTTGATTCCAAAGTTTGGGTACCTAGTGCCAACAGGTGCATATACCTCACTGGTAAGTGTGGTGGTTTAAACATGTGTACAAATTTCTTAGACAGTCTTTCCTTTAAGAGATGGATCACAGTTCTTTCTTCTTTGAGTATAGGCTGGATGATTTAGTAACTAGTTTCTAAACAATAGAATGTGGTAAAAGTGACAATGTGTGACTCACAAATCTAGGTCATAAAAGGTGTTGCAACCTCCTCTTTGCTTTCTCCCTTTGATCACTCAATGTTGGGGAAGCCAGCTGCCATGTTGTGTCGAAGCTCAAACAGCCCTGTGGAGGGGGATTAAGCCCCTTTCCCAAAAGCCAGCAGGGAACTGAGGCCTCTGGCCAATAGCCACATCAATAAACTGTCAATGGAAAAGAACCCAAACTCTCTAAAATAATTTAAAGAAGATTTATTCTGAGCCGAATATGCCACGCCCAAGAAGCCTTGAGCAAGTGGTCTCACCACGGTTAGGTTTGGTTCTATACATTCCAGGGAGACAGAAATTACTTATGAAGTGATAAATCAATACATGGAAGGCATACATTGGTTTGGCCTAAAAAGGCAGGACATCTCAAAGTGGAGAAGTACAGGTTATAGGTGGGTTTAAAGATTCTTTGATTTGTCATTGGATAAAGAAATGAAGCTTTGTCTAAAGGCTTAGAATGTTCTAAGATAGGAAGTCTGTTAACCAGATAAAAGCTTTGGGAGTTGATGGCCTGCAGATGAGCTTTAAGCTTTGTCTTGCATAGCCTTAGGCCTGTTAATGAGTTACAAAGGATAGCTCCTGGAAGGGAGGGGGGCGTGACAACGCATGTGCGACCTCCCTTCTCATGGCCAGCAACTCAGCTTTAGGGTATTTCTAGGTCCCCTTGGCTGAGAGGGGGGCCATTCAGGCAGCTGGGGGGCTTAAGATTTTATTTTAGTTCACAGAACCACAGTAAAAGTAGATCCTCCAGCCTCAGCCAAGCCTTCAGGTGAATGCATCCCCAGATGACATCCTAATAGCAACCTTCTGAGAGAGCCCAAGCCACAGCCACCTGGCCAAGCCTCTCCCAGGTTCCTGACCCTCAGAAACTGTGAGATAATAAATACTTGTTGTTTAAGCCACTAAATTTTGGGGCTAATTTGTTACACAGCAATATATAACTAATAGAGTCAGTGTGATATAATGAAATAGAAATATTATTTTTTCTTTCCATTTATGTGTAATTTTTCAAACAGCTAATAAGTCATTAGAACCTAAATACTACTCAAGTCGTTTAAACCTAACTACTTAATAAACAGAACTTTGGGTGTTGTTTTTTTTTTGGCTTGGGACATGGTGAAAAAGTTCCTGAGGCACAAAGTGTTCTGTGCACTGATAAAGTTTGGAGACCTCATCATTAAGTAAAAGATAGCTGCTAAATCTTTTATTTTCTTTCTTTTTTAGGCATATACAATAATTATTATCTGGTTTTAGAATAAAAAATCTTCCTAGTTTTGCTACTAAACAATTTTTTTTCTTATTATGTTTGGGGAGCCATGAAAATGGAAAAAAGAAATTAGATTTTGAATTTACCTCCATCAAGGAAATTATTTGTTTGTGTGTAAACTGATTAATATTCAATAAACAATGAAATTATGGCTTATGGATATCAAATATATAAGGGGTAATATAACATTTGAGAATAAACTAATGCATACAACGAAGAATGGAAATATTAGCTTTGGATATAGCAATATATGAAGGCAGTAGGTTTATTGGAAATAAGAAGACGCAAAGCACCCCCTAGTGGCAGTTGTTGATATGTTTAATAATTCAATGGCAGAAAAAACTGCAACACAAAGTGTCTTCCGGTTAAAGTGTTTAAAAGGTAGTTAACCTGTTCTTTATTTCATTGATGCTATTAACTCCTTGGTTATGGCTTTGAACTTGAAGTTTTTTTTTAATGCAAGCATAACACAAATCACTTTTAAAGCAAAATTCAGCAGCATTGGCTAGCTTTATTTTAGGTAGGACAAAAAAAACCTTTTCATGTTAATACATTTAAAAAAAACCCAAAGAAGTATAAAATTTTCTCAAAGCACATTGCATCAGCACTATGCAAGCAACTTGCAAGTGTAAGGTGTCTCTCACATTATAAATTAAATTGGTATATAATGCAGCATCTTCCAACTTTCTTGTCCATCTATCTATTAGATGAATATTTAAAACACTAACTTTGTGCAAAACACTTAACTGTGTGGAGGGATAGGAAAGGATTCAGAAAATGGAATAAATGTGGTGTGGGTCAGAGGATGATGAGGGGGGTAGGGAATGCCATGGGAGTCCTTGCAAAGCTTCTTACCTCGGCCTAAGGGACCAGGCAAGACCTCCAGGAGGAAGCATCTGAAGACCCTGAGGTAGGGCTGACCTGCTGAAGTTCTGCTGTCTTGATTTATCCTAGCCTTATAAAGTGAAGGCCTTAATAAACTGTTGTTGCTTGGACTAAAAATGAATTGCTCTAACAAAGGATAACAACCACGGATTTGCTAATTACTCCATTTGTACTTGTGATGAGAATATCTATTCTATTTGTGTTTTCATCACCTCTCAGAACAATGAGTCATTTTTTACTAGGGAGACTTCTCCAAGGGTTTACTTCACCTTGTCTTCAAAATTGTCACCCATATCTATTCTCCAAGGATGATTAATCATTCATGGCGTATGAATAGAGCAGGACTGATTTGACAATGGAGTTAATGGAGAGGCTAATTTTAAAAATGTAAAATGATCTCAGCTTATCTTTAATGTTAATTAAAAACAGTTAGTTTACACTTTTAAGGATAAGTGTAGTATGTAGAAACTTGGTGGAATTTTAGGATCACAAACCCAACTGCGTGTCATTTTGAATACTAATTTAGCTCCACAAACATCTGTACCCCACAAACTGAAATTGGGTTTTCCTGGTTCCAGAGATATACTCACTTATAGAGAACTCAAGAGATAAACACTTACAGGAAGCTAGAAGAGTGGGAATAAAATTTTCTAATGAATACCATTTTTCACTCAATTGATCAGAGAGAAACCTTAAAAGATAACATGTGTTAAATGACATATGTTAAAAGATTACATATGTCATTACATATGACTTATGTAATTAAAAAAAGTGAATTTCAAATGTGTAAGAAGTAATTTTGAAATTATATATTTTTCCTAGTTATTTTTTATAATCATGAGTCACAATTCATACTTTTTTTTTTGACACAGACAAGCTCAAAGCTGCACAGAAAGAACCAACGCTCAAAATTACAGCATGTGCTAATCTATTGACAATATCATTGCCACTGCCACGAAGTATTTCATGCTAGAGCTCGTTTTGCTGACAACATAAACCTGAGAATTTAAATTTGTTGAAGATGTTTTATTTTGTTTACTTTTTTAAGAGAGACAGAGTCTTGCTCTGTTGCCCAAGCTGGAGTGCAGTAGCATCATCATAGCTCACTGTACCTCAAACTCCTTAGCTTAAGCGATCCTCCCACTTCAGCCTCCTGAGTAGCTGGAATTATAGGTGTGCGCCACCATATCCGGCTAAATTTTTTTTTTTTTAGAGACAAGGTCTTGCTGTGTTGTCCAGGCTAGCCTTGAACTCCTAGACTTAAGAGACCCTCCCGCTTCGGACTCATAAAGTACTGGGATTACAAGTGTGAGTCACCACACCCGGCCAAGAGTTTAATTTTATTGCAACCATTATCAGTGCTAAAGAGACAATTCTGTGTAGTTTCTGCGTTTATGTGAGTCACTAACTTCTGATTCAGTTCCTATGTAGAAACATCTGGTTGATACAGCCTAAGTCATGTGACCATTCTTCTAGTGTCAAGGAACACCAGGAAAGTAAGTAAGTGTTATCTTCCTCACATAGTAGAAGGTGGGCCCTGCCTACCAGCAGATCACAGAAAACAAGGAATTCCCCCAAAATAAGGAGAGGCCACATGCTAGGCAGCCAATAATGACGGCAAAAGTTCATTAGAAAAATAAAACAGTTTTCTCAGGTACATATCAACGTTAAGAAGTTTGGTATACTTGTTTGCTTAACCCAAAAATTTCCAAGTTTATCTTATAAAATAGATGCTGATAATTAACAGACATGTATAATATATAAAATATATACAGGCACTCTCTTCTTCCCAGCTTTTTTCCGTTAGAAACCATC
>CAUYRT010073276.1:0-28985 GCA_963574885.1 Lepilemur ruficaudatus
TTTTTTTGAGACAGAGTCTTACTCTGCTGCCCGGGCTAGAGTGAGTGCCGTGGCATCAGCCTAGCTCACAGCAACCTCAAACTCCTGGACTCAAGCAATCCTACTGCCTCAGCCTCCCAAGTAGCTGGAACTACAGGCATGTGCCACCATGCCCGGCTAATTTTTCCTATATATTTTTAGTTGGCCAATTAATTTCTTTCTATTTATAGTAGAGACGGGGTCTCACTCTTGCTCAGGCTGGTTTCAAACTCCTGACCTTGAGCAATCCGCCCGCCTCGGCCTCCCAGAGTGCTAGGATTACAGGCGTGAGCCACCACGCTCGGCCGAGATCAACTTTTTTAGATTTCTTGTATGGGTGAGATCATATGTTATGTGTCTTTCTGTGTCTGGTTTATTTCATTTAACATAATGTCTTCCAAGTTCATTCACATTGCCACAAATGACAAGATTTCATTCTTTTCATGGCTGAATAGTATTACATTGTGTATATATCCCACATTTTTTTTTATTCATTCAACTGTTATTGGACACCCAGATTGATTCCATTGCTTGGCTATTGTGAATAGTGCTGCAATAAACATGAGGGTACAAATATCTCTTTGACATATTGATTTCATTTCCTTTGGATATATACACAGTAGTGGATTAATCTGGATTGTCGGATCTGATCTGGATCTAGATTGCTAGATCGAATCTAGATTGCTGGATCTAATCTGGATTGCTGGATCATATGGTAGTCCTATTTTTAATTTTTTGACAAACCTCCATCTGTTCTCCATAATGGCTGTACTAATTTACATTCCCGCCAACAGTGTGTTGGTGGTTCCCTTTTCTCCACATCCTCACCAATGTTTGTTTATCCTTTGTCTTTTTGATAATAGCCATTCTAATTGGAGTGGGCAATATCTCATTTTGGTTTTGGTTTGCATTTCTCTGATGATTAGTGATGTTGAGCTTTATATACCTGTTGGCTATTTGTACATCCTCTTTTGAGAAATGTCTGTTAAAGTCTTTTGCCCATTTTAAAATTAGATTATTTGCTTTTTTGCTATTGAGTGTTTGAATTCCTTATATATTCTAGTTATAACCCTTTGTCAGATATATAGTTTGCAAATATTTTTTCTCATTCTGTGGGTTGTCCCTTCGCTCTGCTCTGTTGATTGTTTCCTTTGCTGTACAGAAGCTTTTTAGTTTTATATAATCCCATTCATGTATTTTTGCTTTTGTTGCTTGTGATTTTCTGGTCTTATCAAAAACATTCCTGGCTCAATTCATTTTCATAAATTTTTTCCCCTATGTTTTATTTTTTTTTTTGAGACAGAGTCTCACTTTGTTGCCCAGGCTAGAGTGCCGCGGCATTAGCCTAGCTCACGGCAACCTCAAACTCCTGGGCTGAAGCGATCCTTCTGCCTCAACCTCCCAAGTAGTTGGGACTACAGGCATGTGCCACTATGCCCGGCTAATTTTTTCTATATATGTTTAGTTGGCCAATTAATTTCTTTCTATTATTAGTAGAGATGGGGTCTCACTCTTGCTCAGGCTGGTTTCGAACTCCTGACCTTGAGCGATCCGCCCGCCTCGGCCTCCCAGAGTGCTAGGATTACAGGTGTGAGCCACCGCACCCGGCCTCCCCTATGTTTTCTTCTAGTAGTTTCTTAGTCTTGGATCTTACATTTAAGTCTTTAATTCATTTTGAATTCATATTTTGTATATGGTGAAAGAGAAGAGTCCAGTTTCATTTTTCTGCGTGTGGATATCTAATTTTCTTCCCAGCACCATTATTGAAGAAACTGTCCTTTCCTCAGTGTGTATTCTCAGTACCCTCATGAGCTGGTTATAGATACATGGATTTATTTCTGGGCACTCTCTTCTGTTCTGTTGGTCTGTGTGTCTGCTTTTATGCCAGTCCCATGCTGTTTTGGTTACTATAGCTTTGTGTAGTATATTTTGAAGTCAGGTAGTGTGATTCCTCCAAATTCCCCCCCACCCCCACAAGACTGCTTTGGCTGTTCAGGGCCTTTTCGGGTTCCATATGAATCTTGGGATTGGTTTTTCTATTTTTGTAAAGAATGTCACTGGAATTTTGATGGGGATTGCGTGGACTCTGTAAGATTGCTTTGGGTAGAATGGAGATTTTAACAATATTAATTCCTCTGTTGTCTTGCTCGCCTTTCTCCTCCTCATTCTCTGGCCAAATTATCCCTTGTGAACCCACCTGAGTCCCCACCTCTTCTGTCAAGGCTTCTGGGGATAATCTGGCCTTCTAGCTCTCCCACGCCTCTGAATTTTGTCAAGACAGCTAAAGCTCCGTGTAGACCGATATCCCGTCTGTGGTGTCCTGTATGTTCTCTCCAGTTAGCCTCATCTTCTGCACTAAAAAGGAAGTCACTTAAGTACAGTGTCACTCGCTTCCCACGGCCTGAGGCTAAGCCTGCACATGACTGGACAGACGCTGGGACTGAGACAGTTACGAGGTCTCTGCTGAATCCATGAAAAAGCTGAGGAATCAAACAGAACAATAGCCTGACCCCTACAACTTTTGCCATCAGAGAGTGGCTCGTGTAAAGAAACCCAGGCAAAGGATTTCCAGAGTCCCCAGTTATTAAAAATAACCAAAAGGAAGAAAAACAGGCAGACCTGAACATTTATTCTGCCAGCTAGTCTGCGTTATTTTAGAGCGTCTAAAGCAGGGTGGTATTTGTTAGAGATGGGTGCTCTGTAATTTTAGGGACAAAAACAGAAAGACAAGAAGGGCCTACATTAGGCTGTGGAATGTCTTTTGGAAAAAGGAAAAAAAATTGAGACTCTTTACAACTTTCCAGCTTTTAACAATTGAGAGGTTTCTTGTTTTCTTACATTTTCCCTTTTATCTCCACTACAGCCTCACCTTTTGTTTACATTTCCACACAGGACTGGACAGCTCCCCAGACCCAGTCCCTCCCCCGGGGGAGAAGGGGGCCGCACACCCTGACCCCAGCAAGATCTCAGCAGGTGCAGAGCAAGTCGGTCAGCCTGAGAACCCTGGCCAGCCTGTATCACCTGGGGGCTCCAAACCCAAGGGTAGATCGCCAGGCAGACTGGCCCAAGAGGGCAGCATGTCCCCAGGGGAGGAGGCAGCGGCCCCTCCTGACTGCAGCAAGACTGCTTCAGTACCCAGCTTGCCCCACAGCACCAGGAGTGTGGCCGCTCTCAGGGAAGCGGGACCCGGGGCAGAGGGCATGACACTAGCTAGTACCATCCTGTCACGAGACCTCCTGACATCCCAGGAAAAGGGACAGGGAGCTCCCAGTAACCACAGTGAGGCTTTGGAAACAACAGGAATCCGTGCACCTGAAAACTCCCGGGAGTCTGCTCTGCTGGAGGGAACAGATTCTGTGTCTACAAGGACACCGCAGGCCAGCCTCTCCCTGCTGAGATCCACTGACACAATCGAAGGAGCGTGTGGCAGTGTCTCGGGGCACTGCTGCCCGGCAGGGAGTAGAGAGAGCCCTGTGACGGACATTGACAAACTCATCAGGGATCTGAATGCTTCTGAGGCAAGTTCTCCATCTTCCCAGAAAGGACAGCGTGGGAGTCCAGAGGGCAGTTCTCAGGGCCACCAGCCAGCAGGAGCTGGAGGCAGGAGTTCCCGCCAGGCCGAGCCCATTGCGGTCACAGGGGCCCAGGTGCCCTCCCCGAGGAGGGCTCGGGCTGCGGGTCCCCTCCCTCAAGCACAGTGGGCCTCCCAGGCTTCAGTTTTGGATTCAATTAATCCTGACAAACACTTTACTGTGAACAAAAACTTTCTGAGCAACTACTCTAGAAATTTTAGCAATTTTCATGAAGACAGCACCTCCCTCTCGGGCCTGGGCGACAGTACGGAGCCATCCCTCTCTTCCATGTACGGCGATGCTGAGGACTCATCCTCTGACCCCGAGTCACTCACTGAAGCCCCACGAGCTTCCGCCAGGGACAGCTGGTCACCTCCTCCCTCCCCCGGCTCTTCTCATAAGCAAGACGCTCCAGAGTCCGAGGAGGAGCAAATTGAAATCTGTTCCACGAATGGCTGCCCCGATCCGCCCTCGAGTCCTGCTCCTCCTTCCACCCAGGCTGCCCCCTGCCCCGCCTCAGCCAAGGTGCTGCCCCTGAAACACAGAGCCCTGAGCACGCCACTGCAGCGTCCGCGTGAGAGAGCCACCGTCTTACCAGGAGCCTCGTGCACTTCAATCCCAAACTCTTCCCCGCCATCCTTACTCTTGGATACAAGCTCCCAGGAGCACAAAACTTACACGGACATAAGCATTTCACAGAACCACAGGCCACAGGCCTCACGTGCAGAAGAAACAGTGGAAGTCACCAGCAATAGCTTGGCCGTGGAAAACAGTCCACCTTCTAATGTCACCAGACATCTCCACAAGCCCCCGGTCACTCTCAGCTGCCCCAACATGGTAAATGGTTTGGAACATGACTTGCTGGGTGACGAAACCCCACATAAACGAGAAACAAACATTAATGGAACTGAACATCCGTCCTCCTCAGGTGTGGATATCCCTAAGATTGGAGAATCTGCTTTGACAAACCTACACATCTCTGAAAGCCAAGACCTGGATGACTTGCTACAGAAGCCAAAAGTGATTGCCAGGAGGCCCATCATGGCCTGGTTTAAAGAAACAAATAAAAGTGCGCAAGGTACGCGCGTGCAGGGCAAGGCTGAGAAGGAGCAGTCCACGACACCGGCCAGGAGTCCTGACTCCAACAATCAGCTGTGGAGCTCAAGCCACACGAAGGGGGTCGCTGTGCTGCACAGCCCTTCGCAGCCGAAACCCAACCTGGAAAATAAAGATCCATCTAAGAAAAGTCCAGTGGAAACGCTTCTGAGTAGCTGTCCAAAACCCAAGTGCGGCCCTAAGCTGAAGAGGCTTAGCATCAAGAGCAAAGGCAGAGTCAACTCCGAGGCCCCCGCCACCAACGCTGCAAAGGCCGGGGGACTGGACCCCAGGAAGCCCTTCACTTCACCCCAGGCCTCCCACAAAATGCTCTCTAAGGGGGCGTCACAGCAGTTCCACTTGGTTGACCAGGAGGAACCCGACAAAAACACCGCAGCCAGCCCCAGGTCTCCCCAGTGCGCGCTGGAGAGCAAGCCGCCCCTCACTGCCGCCAGGCCACTGAAGCCCTCAGCATCAGACACGAGCATCAGGACGTTCATTTCACCCCTGACCTCCCCCAAGACCCTTCCTGAGCAGGATGCATGCAGCAGGTCCCACACAGCTGTCCACTCAGAACCCGACAGAGGCTGCCCAGCTGCCCCCGGATCTCCGAAGTGTGGACCAGAGGGCAGGGCACCCCGTGCCAACTCTGAGCTGGGGAGCCCCGTGGCACCTAGGAGCAGTGTGTCCACAGCAGGAAGCAGGCAGGGCGAGCAGCGCCCACCCAGCCACACTGTGTCAGCATCAGACGCAGCGCAGCCCAGGCTGACTGGAGAGAAGGGAAGCAATACAATTGCTCGTCATGCCCTAGAAAGAACAAACCAGCTGAAAATAGTTGAGATTGCTTCTGAAAGTGTGCCAAAGAATGCATGTGGTGACAAGGCAGCTGAATGTGACTGGCAGGGAGGGTCCTCGGCCCAGAGCCACTGCCAGAAGAGTGAAATCAGACTCTGTCACCAATTAGTGGAATCGTCCCCAAATCATCCGTCCTTACTCACCTCTCATGCCCCCCAGGGAGAGCAAGAAATGCAATGCTCGTTCAGCATGGCGAAACTGGCTTCCTCCTCCTCCCCCCAGCTTCCTGCTAAAAGGGCAGATTCCTCCCAGGGAAAATCCAGCCAGATGTCAGACTCCCCAGGGGTGCCCAAGAATGGTGGAGCAACGGGCCCCATGGGGGAGGACCATCCGTACTTCACACCAAGGCCAGCAACCAGGACCTACTCCATGCCAGCCCAGTTCTTAAGCCACTTTGGACGGGAGGGTCATTCTCCACACAGCCCGGGTCGCTCTCCTCAGGACAGTGAGGTCCCTGTGACAGGCGGTGGTCTGCCCGAGGCAAAGGCATGCAAAGGTGGTTTTCTTGGCCTGGTTAACGGACAGGGTATATATAGTGTAAAGCCTCTGCAGGAAACATCAAGGAGCCTTCCGGCTACAGATGAAGGAGATGTCATTTCAGTCCAGGAGACGAGCTGCCTGGTCACAGACAAAATCAAACTCACCAGAAGACATTACTGCTATGAACAGAACTGGCCCCATGAATCTACCTCATTTTTCTCTGTGAAGCAGCGGATCAAGTCTTTTGAGAATTTGGCCCACTCTGACCGTCCTGCAGCCAGGTCCGGGGCATCCCCTTTTCTGTCGGTGAGCTCCAAGCCGCCCATTGGGAGACGGTCTTCGGGCAGCATTGCTTCGGGGAGCCTCAGCCACGCCGTGGACGCAGCGGCGAGGTCACTGAGGCGCAGCCTGAGTTCCTGCAGCGAAAGCCAAAGTGAAACTGGCGCCCTTCTCCCCCAGATGACCAAGTCCCCATCCACCATGACGTTGACCGTCTCCCGACAGAATCCGCCAGAGACCAGTAACAAAGGCCCTGGTTCCGACCAAAAGAAATCCCTTGGTCCTTCAGGAATTCCCACCCCAACAGTGACCCCCGCCTCTCCCATCAAGAGGAACAAGTCCTCAGTGCGCCACGCCCAGCCCTCGCCTGTGTCCCGCTCCAGGCTGCAGGAACTGAGAGCATTGAGCATGCCGGACCTCGACAAGCTCTGCAGCGAGGACTACTCGGCAGGGCCCAGCGCCATGCTCTTCAAAACCGAGCTGGAGATCGTCCCCAAGAGGTCGCCCGGCTCCCTGGCTGGAGGCCTTTCATATCCCGAGAAGGGTGGGAACAGAGCCTGTCCAGGAGAAAGTGGCCCTAAAACCAGTGAGCCTGGGACACCCAGTCCAGCCAGTGATATGGGCAAAACTGCCCAGGATCTGCCTTCCGGAAAAAGCTGGTCAGTTAAGTAAGTATCTGCCTCCTACTTTTATTTAAATGAACTTCATTTGGAATAATTTTAGACTTATAGAGAAGTTGCAAAGATGATACAGAGTTCCCATGTACCTCTCTCCCACTCTTCCTAATGTTAACATCTTACATAACCACGGTCCGTTTGTCAAAAGTGAGACGTTAACATTGGAACGATACTGTTAGCTACATACAGACTTCATTCAGATTTTGCAGAATAAATTCCACTAATGTCCTTCTACAGTACCAGGACCCCACACTGCAGTTAGCCCCCTTTGTTTTTAATATCGTTCTGGCAAAATGAAAGTGCCTGCAGGGAAAAGTGTCTGCCAGACTGTGGCTCTGAGGCCAGGATTCTACAGGACGTGGCACTTAAGCAAAAGCAACGCGAGGGGGTGGGAGGGGACAGAGAAGGCTGCAGCTCGGAGGAGAATTCGGGCCTTTGAAGGCGAGTGGAATCAAAGGGAAATTTTTAACATTTAAAAATATTTCACTTGCACCTATATATTGAGTATTTTTAAATATGTCAGAAATGTCCTGTTAAACTCCTGCGCTGGTCCCCTAACGTCTTGGCGGGACCCCTGAATCCATGCCAGTTCCCCTTGCCGTTGGCACGGAATGACACCGTTCAAGATTCTTCAATTGGTTTGGGATGGGATTTATGAGCAAGAGAGAGCATGAAGATCAGAAATACCTGCAGTGCAGCAGAAGGGGGTCATTTTAAATGCATCCGTATAAACTGGAGAAATTGCTGTCTTCTTTAATGTTCTTCAAATACATTTCTGTTTAGTTTGGATCGACTTCTGGTCTCGGCAGGGCAACAGCAAAGATTACAGTCTGTTTTATCGTCAGTGGGATCAAAATCTACTGTCCTAACTCTCATTCAGGAAGCGAAAGCACAATCAGAGGTGAGTGAAATGCAGGAAACATGGTGTTGGTGGCGCGTGCGTGCCACCAGCTCTGACAGCCAAGGAGAGCCTCCCTGAGGCCCAGAGAGGATGTGTTGGGTTCTCAGTTTTACAGCATTGTCTGACGCTGCCTCACTTGCTGCCAGCTGGCTCTAGAAGCTGGACCTTTCTTGCATGCTCGGGTGCCAGGTTGGTGTCACTGCTGTCTTAATTCCCTGGTAGCAACTAGTCACCATCCACCACACCCTCCCGTTGGGAGCTGGCCTGCAGAGGGTCCTCAGGCAGTACTAGGCATCTTGGAGATGCTGAAGACTGATCACAAGCATCTCTGGCCACTTAAGTGTGGACAGAAACTAGTCGAGGGAGCCACCTGCTGGCGAAAGAAGAGTTCCATCAGCGCAGCCCTGCCCCGCCCAGGAGTGCAGCCGACCCTCGACAGCGTGGGGGTCAAAAATCTGCATATAACTTTGGACTCGCCAAAAACTTAACTACTAATAGTCTATTGATGGGAAGCCTTACCGATAACAGTTAACATATTTTGTGTGTTATATGGTAGTTACTTGTCCTGGAATACAGGAGACTTCCATTTTCAAATATGCTGTCTCTGTGCTCCAATAAGACACTTAAATATCTAAGAAGTGTTCATATTTACAGCATCAATATCAATCCCCAAATCTGGACAAAGATGGTTTACTGGGCCACGTGCTCCCGTTTTTATTTCCAAGCAGCCACCATCCTTCTCCTCACTGACCCGTGTCTGTGCACATGTATGTTTGAAGGTGCCCATGAAGTCAGCATCCCAACCCCCTCCCCAAAAGTTCTGCAAGACATTCTCGTATCAGCATATAGGGCTTTGGTTTGAATGAACTTCTTTAGAGACGTATAAAATGCTTGGAGTTAGTCCTCGTGACTTAGAAATGAACTAAATACTTCCAATTTGTGTTCCCTCCCCAGCACATTCGAAGTGGTTTCTTCTGTGAGCGTTTTCACTCTCTCATCAAACCAATCCTTACGAGAGATCATTAGATTCTTTTTCTGTTGCTGTTTGAGGACACCTTGAAGTGATGGATTCTAAATCACTTCACATGAAAACTAGCAGTGCAGATCTTTACAATGTTGCTGAAGCGTATTTAGCATGTGAGTGAAGGAAGTCAGAATTTAGAATTAGCCCGGTTAATTTTTTTACGTGAAAATCTTTTATTCCAAGATATTGTTTGATCAATATGTGAAACATAGGACAGTCTTTTATTACTTAACCCTAGGACGCTACTAAGAGTGTTCTAGTCTCAATGAGTTGGCCATTAGTTTTAAAATACTTTATATTTTATGATGCCAGTTAATTAATGACACCTGAAATCCAATGACCTGAGCATGGTGAGGGTGGTGTATAAAATATACAGCCTCAGGATGCTCTTATCCTGCCTGCTGGCCCTTGTCTTTTTGCTGTTGCTGGAACTGGCTTTGCTAAATTGCAGGTTTAAACACTTACAGAATAAAGAATTCCCATCGTGGTCAAATTGTGTGCTATGATCAGATTTGGGAAGACATAATCTGGTGCCTCAAATGGCTTAAGGACTCGGGAATTATATATTGTCCCCTGCCCTGATCCTGGTTGATGTCCACCTTCCCTGTGCTTCCACAGGTGCAGGGTGGATCTTTGGAACTTGCCGTGTAGCCACCAGCCAGCAGGGGCACAGGTGGTAGGAATGGGGCAGGTCTGACGCTCCCTTGAGAGCTGGCACGTCCCTAGGGTTGGTGGTAAACAGGTACTTACAGGAGGGTCTGCGCCAGGGCTTCCTTGCTCCAGGCACAAGGGGTGTAACCTTTTTCCCTGTTTCTTTTCATTAGAATAAAGAAGATGTTTGCTTCATAGTGTTGACTAGAAAAGAAGGCTCAGTTCTGGGATTCAGTGTGGCAGGAGGGGCAGACACGGAGCCCAAATCGGTCATGGTAAGTGGCACTGTCATCGGGCTCTCAGGAAAACCCCTCTGCGCAGCCCAGAATCAGGACACCAATTCCAGTCAGCAGGTTCGAAGATGCTGGGTTTTGTTCCCTGCTACCAATGTGAAAAGTGGGGAAAGTTGTATGTAATATTTTCATTGACAAATCAGCATTTTTAACACAGAGCTGCCATGATGTATAGGCCAAGCCCCAACACCTATAAACACAGTTCCTTACATCTTTACAATTTGCCTAAATATTTTAAGCACTAGAAAAATATCAGAATCGGCTAACCACAGTTACATTTGCTTGATAAAGTTACTTCTTTCTCAAGAATAGTGACGTGGAATTTTCCATCACTTGCAGGCCTTTGGGGGTCACTAAGGAGGTCACCTGCACTGGACAAGCCCAGGGTTGTCTTCATGTTGCCCCCTGGGTGCCAGGCACACATTAGACACCCGCAAGAAGTCGAGTGAAACTGTGTACAGACACTCGCGTTGACATTTGCAATTCCATCCCCCACACTGAATATATGTTTTTGATAAACCAACTGTTTGTATGATTTACAAAACTTGTCATTAAAAAGTTCCTTTACTACAGATTTACTCTCTCACTTTTAGTGGAGGTCATAAATGGATCTGGCTTTTGTTCCCTTTTTCTTTCCTTGTCCCAGGTCCACAGGGTGTTTTCTCAGGGGGCAGCTTCTCAGGAAGGGACCATGAGCCGAGGGGATTGTCTTCTGTCAGTCAATGGCACCTCACTGGCTGGCTTGGCCCACGGGGATGTCCAGAAGGTTCTGCACCAGGCACAACTGCACAAAGAGGCCCTCATGGTCATCAGGAAAAGGACTGATCAGCCCAGGCCCTCCACCAGGCAGGAGCCTCCCACAGCCAATGGAAAGAGCTCGCTGTCCAGAAAGATCATCCCCCTGGAGCCCGGCATTGGTAAGACGTCCGCTCAACAGTCAGCAGAGCAGATTCTGGTTGAATGGAAAGGAAAATAACAAATAAATTCTGCATCCCCAAAATTAGATGTAGGAAAGTCTAGCGTGTTGGGGATGGTTCTTGCAAAAGCAGTGTTTCAAATAAATTATAAAAATCCCCCAGTAGTTTAAGCCACACTGTTGAAGATTTAAAATAACTGCATGACAGCTCCTCTAAATGTCCTAAGGAGGGGCCCCTTTGACATTTCCCTTTTCTTGTTAGCACTGGTAAGTACAGCAGGAAACTTGTGATGGGGAGTCCGTGTTGCAGGAGAAACTCTAGAACCAAGATTTATCTGGATTTATCCAGGATTTATACCATCAAGGTTGGTATTCCTTCCTGTTTTAGAAGAGGGGGCAAAAGTGTTTTGTGTTTGAAAACAGAGACTGCAGCCTTAGTCAAGCGTGAAGAGCTCTCTAGAAGAGGTTCAGAAACGGTTTCTCTGTGTGCCCTCCGCAGCCAGGGCCTCCGAACTGAGCGCGGCATCTGTTCCTGCAGCGCGGGCCGGCTACTGCCCTCAGACGGGGACTGCAGGCTTCTGGGGCGTCCCCCGCCACGGCGCTCAGGAGCAGTGGCTCTCTGTAGTCGAGGGGACAAAGCAGAGTCTGTGGAAGTTCAGGCCGGAGCACTGCCCTCTGGGAGGGGCCTTTCGTTTCTTCTCAGTAGCTGAGTTCCTTTGCACCACTTGCCTTTGTTGTGGCCTGAGCGAGGCTTTGCTGAAAACGGCTCTGATTCCATTGAACAGATGAGAAGTACTTGTCCGGAAGCCTCTGCGGTGGTGTCTGCAGTCTCCCTTCTGCTCTGTCGTCTCACTTTCCCTCTCCTGGAGAGCCGAGGCCCTTCCCAACGTCGGAAGCGCCTCAAACCACCAGCCCTTGCCACGCAGACTGTTGCCCAGCACCGCCTCAACTGTCTGGGGGATTTTCAGTGGGACCCTGGAAACTTAAACGGCCAAAGGAAACCACTCGGCACTTAGTCCTAACAGCTTATAGAGTTTTCAAGCCTTGTGAACTGCGATATGAGAGGTTCTCCCATCATTTGTAATCATTAAGTATTCCTGTGGCACCTCCGGGGCATCTGGCCTTGAACCAGAGCCGGCGGAGTTACCAAATTGTGAGCACCTGGAGGGGCTTAAGCATCTTCCTACTCCTATTCTCAAACTTGTTCCTCTTCCATATTCTACTCTTCAGCCCCTCTGCCCCAGGTTTACCTAGTCCTGTGCAGCTATTCCCTACCATATACTGAGAGTGTCAGGCTCAGGACCTGGTGCAGTAAGCTGACAGGAGAGGCACCTGGAAAGCTTTTTTTAAAAAATCCTGATGCCTAGGAAATTTCCCAGATGAATTAAATCAGAAATGTTGAGGAGTGGCCGGACACAGAGGCTCATGCCTGTAATCCTAGCACTTTGGGAGGCTGAGGCAGGAGGATCACTTGAGGTCAGGAGTTTAAGCTTGAGCAAGAATGAGACCCCATCTCTACAAAAAAATAAAAAAATTAGCTGGGCATGGTGGCATGCACCCATAGTCCCAGCTACCTGGGAGGCTGAGGCAGGAGGATTGCTTGAGCCTGGGAGTTTGAGGTTGCAGTGAGCTGTGATGATGCCATTCCACTCTAGCCTGAGTGACAGAGCAAGACCCTGTCTCAAAAAAAGAAAAAGAATGCTAAGGGTGGGGACCAGGCCCCAGTACTTTTTTAACGTTCCCAGGTGATTCCAGTACGTAGCCATGGTTGAGGCCCCTGTAATAGGCCCGTTTTCCTGTTTAACAGCAAGTTAAGTCACTGCTGAAAAATCCTGCTGTTCCCAGTGTTAGTACATGTCCTTGAGACCATGCAGAGTGACCTTCTTTAAACCACAAAAACGGACTGGCCTTTATGCGTGAAGGTGATGGTGCTAGCTTGGTCTCAGCCCTAACGAATACATTAAGTGGACAGTTTAATCCGTCTGTGGTGCTTCTTCTGCCTACCAGTCAACTAAGTGCACCTTTGCACTGACATCCTTGGCTGGTGCAGCACGTAAGGACGGGAAATAAAAAGCGAGTTTATGATCCCCATTCAGACCCCAGCCAGACACAGTACATGCAATGAGTTGCTGTGGAGCAGACATCTCCATGGAAACGCTTCTCCCCACAGTGGAACGAGATGCCAGTGGCGG
The DNA here is from genome assembly GCA_963574885.1 of Lepilemur ruficaudatus. Classification (NCBI taxonomy): domain Eukaryota; kingdom Metazoa; phylum Chordata; class Mammalia; order Primates; family Lepilemuridae; genus Lepilemur; species Lepilemur ruficaudatus. The sequence continues at coordinate 12,954 of CAUYRT010073276.1, forward strand.
CAGCCCGTGCGTGTACAGTGAGGATAGCCACACCCAGAGGCAGGGCTTCCCCTGGCAGGAGCGCGAGTGGCGGGAGGGGAAAGGAGGGAAGCTCTGCGGGCTCCCAGGGAGCTTTGGAGTCGATTTTAACAGTCTCATGTGAGGCTGGGCATTTTGGTGCTGCCAACGTTTAGTACCAGAGGGTGATACTCCCCTGTCATCGGTAACCAGGGTTGGCAGGAAATCGAATTTGATTCCCCAAGTGTGACTTCAGTCTTCACTGAGACGTGCACTACCTGTGTGTGGCTTAACAAGGGCAGTTTGTTTTCTGGGGATTTCTGCTTGGGCATAAAAGCGCTCTCCAGTGCTTGCAGAAAGCGCACAGAAGAACAAAGGATTCAGGTACAGCAGGAACACAGCCAGGAGTGCAGCTCCCAAGCTAGGAGACCAACCCTTATTGTGGGACCAAATGTTGTAAGCACCTCAAGCTACATGGGACTCGAGGGTGCCAGGAGTCCCTGGTGCATGAATCAATGCATGTGGGGGAACGGGGACAGATGGTGGGATGAACAACCCTGTCATTCTTATCTTAACACCACTGCTGCAGGGAGAAGTGTGGCTGTACAGGATGCTCTGTGTGTTGAAGTGCTGAAGACCTCGGCTGGGCTGGGATTGAGTCTGGATGGAGGAAAATCGTCTGTGTCTGGAGATGGGCCCCTGGTCATTAAAAGAGTGTACAAAGGTAATGTCCTAGAAAACTTAGCTTTTGATTACTTGTTTTCTTTCCATGTATGTCTCAATGAAAAATTAGTGCCTTCCATTTAGAAATCAAATTAGTTTTTAAAAATCTAAAACGTTTTTAGAGGCTTTGTGACATACAGTATTCATGTGTGTCGGCCATGTTGTTTTAGACGTTTAACTCAGAGTATCCACATGACAATCCTATCGGGTAGGTACCATCTCCCCATTTTACAAAAGGGGAGACTGAGCCACTGAGGAGGTAAGGAGCCACCTCAGGGCACCCAGCTGAAAGTGGCAGAACCAGGCTCACACCCAGCTGTGTGGCACCGGAGTCTGTTCCCCAGGCCCTCACTCCATGTTGCATCTGTGTTCTTAAGTGATACTGCTGTTATTGATGTGAACATGCCAAGCTAAGTAATGGCCTCAGACTTGCCAGTCCGAAGTACTTAACAGCAGCCAAGATCTCACTGACTTAAAATACAAGACTGCAAGAAAGTAAGACGGGAGGTAGACGCTACTGAAATGGTTGGTAAATAGAAGTATCTTCATCAACTTGAATGATGCATTTTATGATCTTGGCCAGTTTTCAAAAATCTCTTATGTTTAGAATCTGTATAATTGTACCAATTATATTAATAATACAATTGTACCAACAATGTCAATATATAATTACAGATAGATCAGAAACCCATTTAAAGTTAGAGAAGTAGGTCAAAGTAATGAGGTCAATTCTTCTCAGCTAAGGATTGTTGTTTTTTTTAAATGGGACCACCTAGTTAACAACCTTGTGGTATATTTCTACAATTACATAATTCCAAAGTTTCTTTCCTCTCCTGACACACAGTATTAATAAGAAAAAATAATTGTTTTAATGGAGAGCTGTGCTTTAAAAAACATCTCCATAGATGACAAGTGCAAATGAAGCTCCTAGTGGTGGTAAGCAGGGCTGCAGCCCTGTGGCCAGAGGAAGCAGAGCGAGAAATGAATGTGCACCGGAGGCTGGGGCTTCAGTGCCCACGCGGGGGCAGGAGCCGAGCACCCTGTGGGTGACGGGAACCAGGCATCTTGTGATGCAGAGGCCCGGGACTTGCTCTCTGCTTTGCTGTCGGGTAGCAGCCCAAGGACAGGCTGCCCACTCATGGCCCTGTGGGCAAGCAGGAGTCAGGTCTGTGCTATGTATGATGTCTGAATTTACGGGACCAGGATAGACAGAAAACCTCAGATTCAGTAAGCTTAACCATTCAAGTTGACAGAGCAGAACAGGGAGAGCCGAGCTCAGGCATGCGTGAAGCAGCTGGACTGCAAAAGCACTCACAAGAGCCAGCCCTCAAAGGGTGCAGGAGAACATCCATTGCCAGCAGACCCAATAAATAGGAGAGCCCCTTAAAAAATAAAGGCAGGAATATTATCTCTGAAAGAAGACCAAGAGGGTATCCAAAAGGCAAGCCAGGCACAGTGGTGCCAGCCTGTCGTCTCAGCTACTCAGGAGGCTGAGGCGGGAGGATTGCTTGAACCCAGGAGTTGAATAAAGGCCTGGGCAACATAGCAAGACCCTGCCTCCTAGGGAAAAAAAAACACACCCTCCGCCCCCCATTAGTGAAAATGGAGTCAAACATATTTTAAAAGTTAATGAGGATCCTTTTCACAAGATGGCGCCAAAGGCAAAAAAGGAAGCTTCTGCCACTCCCAAAGCCAAAGTCAAAGCAAAGGCTTTGGAGGCCATGAAGGCAGTGTTAAAAGGCATTCACAGCCACAAAAAAAAGAAGATCCGTACATCACCCACCTTCCAGCGGCCAAAGATACTGCGGCTCCAGAGGCGGCCCAAATATCCTCGGAAAAGCGCCGCCGAGAGAAACAAGCTTGACCACTATGCCATCATCAAATTTCCCTTGACCACTGTGTTGTGGCCCCACTTGGGGAGGAGAGCGAACACAGAAGACAACAAATGACAGACACACAAAGACAGTATAAGACTGCAGCCGGCCCTGCTTGCAGCATCTTTATTTTTAACACTGTTCTTTTGGCATCTGTCCCAGTCTACCCCAGCTTTTCCCACCACTGTTTTTCTGTTCCCAAAATGTTTTCGTCTCAGCATGGACTGGTTCTCACCGCTCTGCCCCAGGGAGTTGACCATTGCGTCTCCTCCTTTGGCCTTTCCCGTTTGCAAGTCAAGGCACCCTGGCTTGTTTGCAAGTCACAAGGTGTCTTGAGGCCGATCAACAAGAAACAATCTGTGTGAGAACAGGTGTTCCGAGAACTGCTTTGTTCAAACATGGCTGAGAGATGACCCGGTGTCCACTACACACTGAGTCTGCCACGAAGAAGATAGAGGACAACAACACACTTGTGTTCATTGTGGATGTCAAAGCCAATAAGCACCAGATCAAACAAGCTGTGAAGAAGCTCTATGACATTGATGTGGCCAAGGTCAACACCCCGATCGGGCCTGATGGAGAGAAGAAGGCATATGTTGGACTGGCTCCCAATCATGATGCTTTGGACTTTGCCAACAAAACTGGGATCATCTAAACTGAGTCCAACTGGCTAATTCTAAATATATATATCTTTTCACCTTAAAAAAAAAAGTTAATGAATAAAATTAAAAAGTAGACTAAGTCCATATGAAGACAGAATTTAAAAAAAAAAAAACAAAAAACAAAAGAAACTGTTGTTTATGGCATCACAAAGAAAGATAAAAATTATAGTAGGGGGTGATAAGGGATAAGGAGTTCCAGAAGGCAAAAACAGAATGAGAGATAGGAAATAAAAACAGGCTGAATTTTATAAAACTGTAAGCCTTGATATATCATTATAAAGTTTCAAAATATAAAAAGAAAATCTAGAAAGCTAACAGAAAATTCACAGATTGTTCACATGGTACTACAATCAGATTGGCAGCATGAATGCCTGAAGCTGACAGAATAACACCTTCAGAGAATTGAGGGAAAATTTCTCAAGTCAGCTTAAAACATTATACCTAGCTAAACTATCCTTCAGGAGTGATAGCTCAATTGAAGGTATCTTAAGATATTCATGAAGGGAGCTGGAGTTGATGCCTCCATAGTCAGTCACAGGACACATAGCCTCTGCCGGCCAAGAAGCACACAGCCTAAAAAGGTGTCCAAGACCTGTAAGCCAAAGGACATTCTCACCTAGGGTGAGATCAGCTGAGGGGGGCCAGGCAGGAGGAAACCCACTGTACTTGCAGCATTAAAGTCGAGAAGGAGTCCCAGGAGAGATGAACATCCTCCAGCTCTGCCTTCAGCAAAGCAGAGATACGATGTCCTGGATAACTTCTTGGGCCTTGTCTCTAGCTTCTGGTCAGAAACCCATGAAAACTGCTATGGAAGTAGAGGAGGAGGAGAGAGAGGCATCTGTTCCACAGACTAGCGTAGCATTTTATTAATAGATGCTCATGTGCAAGCTTGCAGTTTTGTTCTTGTGAAAAGGCATTCAAGTATTTTGGAATATTATATGGCATATCCCTCCCCTCCGCTTTTTGGAGACTAGTGAATCTAGTTACTTTGCACAGACTTAGAGCTTATCCAAAGATTTCATCTACTTACCTCGTATTTATACTTAAAACTTCATGGGTATTGGTTTTCTGTTCATTTTGTTTTGCTGTGCCTTTTAGCTCAAGCAGCAGAAATAAAGAAATACTGATTTCTTGCCTAAGGCTATTACAAAAAAAAAATCTCTGAATAATAAAGAAATTATATATCAATATCCCTAAAGATTCCTTGAAAGTCAGGGATTTTTTATCCATGAAAAAAAATTAGAAAATAGTGGGGTTTTTGTTTGTTTGTTTTTGGAGACAGTGTCTCACTCAGTCACCCCAGGTAGAGTGCATTGGTATCATCGTAGCTCACTGCAACCTCAAACTCCTGGACTCTCCAAGCAATCCTCCTGCCTCAGCTTCCCGAGTAGCTGGGACAGGCATGTGCCACAATGCCCAGCTAATTTTTTTCTATTTTCAGTAGAGACGAGGTCTTGTTTTGCTTAGGCTGGTCTTGAACTCCTGAGCTGAGGCAATCCTCCCACAGTGCTAGGATCACAGGCGTGAGCTACTCCACCAAGCCTGAAAATAGTTATTTTTAAGTTCCTGTATGAATGAGGCAGCAGTGTACATTGTCACTAGTACAGTTACAGGTTTGGATCACTTCTCAAATGTTTCTCATCATTTTACCAAATAAGCCAGCAATAAATAAGCCAAGAAGATAAGAGGTATAAAAATTAGAAACATCGGAACACAATTTGTCATTATTTGTAAATTATGTTCTTCCTGGAAAAAAAAACTAAGAGTCACGCCAATATAAATAGTTCACCAAGACAAGACTGATGAATTCACAATCAACATATAGAGATCAATAGAATTTCCTATATATTAGCAATAACCATTATCTTAAAATATGTTTGATAACAGAAAAATAGATATTCTTTAAAAAATGTTTATGGCAAAAAAATTCATAAGTATAAAAATATAAGTGACTGACTAGTAGATATTTACAATATATCTGATCAACAAAGGGTTATATCCGGAACATATAAAGAACTATAAATTTGTAAGTAGGTAAAGGAAACAATAGAAAATTAACAAAAGTTAAAACCTAAATGGCCAAGAAACACAGAAAGATGCTCAAACTTAAAATTAGTTACTGGGTGAAAATTGTAACTTTTTTTAATCTGTGTTGGCAAGGATATGGACAAAGGAAAACACTCATTCTTTCCGGTACAAGTATATATTGGTTCATCTCTGGGGAAAATTCTAGCAGTGCTTACTAAAATGCTATGAAAACATAAAAAGCTATGAAACAATTTAAATTTCTATTTGTAGCAGAATGATAGATGAAATATATTCATAAAAATTTGGAAACCCAAAGAGCAGTTGAAGAAATAAATCTCCCTATATATTAACCAGGACCAGGTCACACACAGTGTGGAATGAAAAAACCCAAATGCAGCGTGAGACCATTTCGTTATAACAACTGTAAGGGACCTAAGAATGTGTCAAACAAAAGCTATGCAAGACCTTTTTTGGAAAAAGCATAAAAGCTTTCTCAAGGACATTAAAATACATGCATCAGTAAATGGAAAGTGACATACCCTGCTCAGATCAGTTAGGATGCAGTTTGGCCTCGTGTACTAGAAAATCCAAAATAGAGATTGAAATGAGGTTTTTTTCCTCTCTCATGTGAAAATGTAGTAAGCCTAAAAGCTGGCACCACCTTTGCTCTGCACAACACTGACTGTCTCCTAAAGGACTTTAATCTACTTTATCTCATTCATTCCTTCTAACAACCTAGTGAGAAAACAAGATGCATTATTACCATCACCATTTTGCAGATGAGAAAACTGAAGTTTAGAGAAATTTGCAACTTGCCTGAAGTCACAGACTTGAGACCAAAACCCAGTCTGATTGCTCCTTCTGTGCGCTCCCTCTGTTTTTGGTTGGAACCCCCCATGCCATTAGGCCCAGGGGAACACTCACAAGATTCTTTTTTTTTTTTTTTTTGAGACAGAGTCTCACTCTGTTGCCTGGGCTAGAATGCTGTGGTGTCAGCCTAGCTAACAGCAACCTCAAACTCCTGGGCTCAAGTGATCCTACTGCCTCAGCCTCCCGAGTAGCTGGGACTACAGGCATGCGCCACCATGCCCAGCTAATTTTTTCTATATATTTTTAGTTGGCCGATTAATTTCTTTCTATTTATAGTAGAGACGAGGTCTCGCTCTTGCTCAGGCTGGTTTCGAACTCCTGACCTTGAGCTATCCGCCCGCCTCGGCCTCCCAGAGTGCTAGGATTACAGGCATGAGCCACCGCGCCCAGCCACAAGATTCTTTTGTTTCATGTAACTTGCTTGGGGCCTTTAGGTACTATTCTAGAACAGGACATTGGGTATCTGTGTTGACACAAGTATAACTGGTTATGTTAAACAGCAGTGCTTTGGTCCTTCCAAAAAATGTGCATCTTGAGAAAGCAATGACTGGGACTAAACCATTGTCTTTGCTCGCACTACAGAGTTGATATTGGTGAGGACTCCCTTCTAATGATAGTATCTGCCTCTAACCATTAACATCATAAAACGTTTTTGTATTGGGTGTGTTGGACTTCTTAGATTTCTTCCAGGATGTATTTTATCAATTTTAATAATTAACTGTAATTATATGTGTATAAATATGAAATATTTCAATGGTGTTCAGAAATTTAAGATGAAATAGATACATCTGCACAGTCTTCTGAGATCTAATTAAGATTTCTGAGAAAATTTTTAATGCTTAGAAATTTCTTTTTCAATGCTATTTTTTCCAGAAGATGCCTCCCATAATGTGCATCTCTTCTTTGGTGTGTTTTAGACATATACGTGCAAGAAAGTAAATGGAGGGCTTACACTTGCATTTTTTTCCTAAGCTCAATAAAGCTATAATGTAAAACTATGTTAAGCTTTGTAAGTAATAGCCACAGTCACTGATGAGCATGTTCTCAGAACTCACATTTACCAGCCAATATCTGTTAATAAAAGTTGAACCTATTTTCCTGCATTTACTGGCTATTTGGATTTAGCTGTTGATGTCCTTTGCAGAACTTTCTATTGTGTCCTGTTGATTTGTAGTTCTTTAGTATGGATAGTAACCCCCTGTTGATCAAATATATTGAAAATATATTCCCCTTGTCAGTTGCTTATTTTTATCTTGCTTGTGTTTTGGGGGGTTAGAGCTGAATTTATTCTTACAGATATATGCTTATGTCTTATTTAAGAAATATTTTCCTATCCTAACAATATAGGCATATATATGACTTAGAGATTTTTCTCAAGCTTTTAGTTTACTTGTAATTTTTTTGAATACTACGAAAATGCCAAGTCATTATTCTGCATTTATTCTCATAGGTGGTGCAGCTGAACAAGCCGGAATAATAGAAGCTGGAGATGAAATTCTTGCTATTAATGGTAAACCCTTGGTTGGGCTCATGCATTTCGATGCCTGGAATATTATGAAGTCTGTTCCAGAAGGACCTGTGCAGCTAGTAATTAGAAAGCATAGAAATTCTTCATGAATTTTAACAAGAATCTCCCTTTGTTAGTTCCCTTCCTTCTTCAGCAAATCAGAATGAATTATTTAAATAATGAGTTCTTGAAACAAACATCGGTATAGACAAGGACTATAAAAATCTCCAAGTTTACTTATACATGTAGCCTGACCTATTGTATGTGCAACAGCAATGAAGTTGAACTCTGGAAGCCTTCTGCCTGGATCACGGAGGGCAGGGGGAGTTCCTTTCGTTCCAGTGCCTGTCCCCCACCTTTTATGTTTGCCAATGGGGATACACGATGTGACATGCCCTTCTTCATTTGAAACATTTAGCTAGACCTTTGCATCCCTCTTGCCAGCTCTCCCAACTATACCTAACCCTGGTGATTAGGGAACTAACAAAGTCTGAGGGTAACTCTAGTGTTACAGCTAAAAGGACTATAGTTTTATATAATTTTATAAGTAAATGACAGTGCTTTTAGGCACATTCAGTGGAAGGAGGAGCTGTAGGTCTATATATGTTACCCTGAAAATAGAATGAGATTTAAAATGAATTATGACCTAATTGTTAGGCTAAGCTCAGGAATTATCTAAAAATGAAAAAGCAAAATACAGAAAGTAATATTTTTTGAGTGTATTGTATAATGTATGCAGAGTTCAACTCAATGGGTTATCGATCACCATGATGTGTTGATCATGTCCTATCTCTAAAAGTATTAAGTCATAAGGCCGTTTTACGGAATAGCACTTCTGATAAACTGTACTCAATAGCTGTGAGCTTTGCTGCTTACATGGAGCAGAAAGTTCCAGATCTGAAAGCACCTTACATCTAGTTTTCAAAAGTGCTTGAATTCAAGACTAATCAACACAAGAACAGGCAAAAATAGCAGTCACTGGGTTTCCATTCTATATATTATGCACTCTAACCATTAAATTTTTAGAAATCAAGTATCTTTTTAATTGTCCTTGTATTTATAAACATAGGCATTATATTTACAATCCAAATAGAGGAGCTTAAAATAATCCTTTTAGGGGACTTTTTTTGTTTGGTTTTTCTCCTCTTTCCCAACATGTTTAAGAAATACAACATTTCTGAGCATTGGATCTCTTTTCTTGACCTGGTGTAATGACGTAACTCTGCAATGACTGAAGTTTTTGCTGTTCTTGTTTTGCCAATTCTCGCTTTTGCCAAAAATGTTTTCCTGCAGAAGACTGTTGTGACTCATGCTGCTAGTGAAACTCGCCCTGGCTGCTCCTTCTCTCGAAGCACGATCTTCATAGTAGCCATTCTGCTCACCATCGCAAAGTTGGCTTTTCTCTCCTCGTACTGTATCTTATTTTCTTAGATAAATCCCAACCCTCACCAGCTTTATCAAAATATCAGGAGGAGGAGGAAGAAAACAGGGTGAGTGTCCAGGTAAAGGAGCAGAACTATGTAGTTACAACCGAAATTTTCAGGTAGCACAGACCAACTCGCTGAGTCCTGGGAATACGGGTGGAGATTGCATTTGTCATACCTGCACACATGATTACACTAAGACTTTATGTTGGAGATATTTCTTTAAATAACTCACAGCTTGGGTCTATGGCTGTGACCCCCAGATCATGCAGGTGCTTGAACCGTCACCTTTGTACATCATTTTCTGAGTGACCAATCCCACTAAGCATCTGTGGAGTCAGCCTAGAGAGGTCCCTTAGATGGGACTGAAATATCTGGCTTGTCTGAGCCCAGATTTCTCATTTTTCAACAGGTTATACAGAGGAGAATGTAGTACAGCAGTTAGCTAAAAAGGTCTGATTTAGCTTCTACTTTTCACTACACTTACAGGTAGGATATTATAGGAAGTCAGTGCAAGGTGCATGCTAGCTTGTTTTTTTAAGTCTCTACGGTCAGTTTCATGGTTTATGCTTTCTTGCCTAAATGACAAGAGACTATTTGAAGTCAACACTGAAAACCATTTTTTGCCTCCACTCTTACACCTATGCCTACTAATAAAAAATGCCCAGTTCTGTGTGAGCAGACAGGAGTTTCTAGATCAATGTGGAGCAATGGAATAAACGGTCTCCTTCTGAGAGTCCTTGATCCTCTTACCCAGGGAGTACAAGGGTAGACCTCTGGCTTCCCACACTGTTACAGTCATCAGCCATTTCTACTAGATCTTGCCAGAAGGGTTCCCTGGCCAACAGTTGGAATTTAAGGGGCAGAAGCAAAAGCTAAACTATCTTTGACCCTGAGATAGAATGCTATTTATTTGTCTTCAGTGTTCAAGGCATGACTAGTATTTCTAATTAGTCTAATGAATTCCCACACTTCCTGAAGTGAACGCTAATGGTATTGTCCTACTAAAACTGTCATTATTGTTTTTTTTTAAACTGGTCATTCATTCACAATAAGCTATGAGGGTAAATATGTGTTATAACATGTAAATCATAGTTGCAAGAATATACCATGAAGATTGAAGTAGGTTGGGTTTCATTTCCATCCTCTCCCTCACATCTCATTGAATTTGACGGTTGATTCAGTTGGCACCACACCTGTTGTATGATATTATACATTATCCTTTATTTATGTAAAATAAAATGCCTTATATATTAAAGAGTAAGTGCAATAATATGAAATAGCCTGTACATTTTAAAAGTTGTCGCCAAGTTATGTAAATCCACATCTCTGTAAACAACCTTTTTTAAGTAATTTTAAAAAAATAAACACTGCTTACTACTTGGGGTTTTTTTTCCATTGTTCTGCCTTTTAGAGTAATATCACAAGATAAATGCTTATTATTACTAAATGAGTGAGAGGTACAAAGGCAATAAAAGTCAAGTTAGCTGCTCTTTCCCATGCCATGCTCAGAATCTTGACATCATCCAAAACTGTTCCACCTCTAAAATCTTACAAGTAAACATCCTACTCTTTTACCACAACCTCCTGGTCACTGTCTCCTGTCTTCAGTTTCTATAAGCTCTCTAATCCCTCAACAACTGTCCATTTTCTCCCTACCAGAATTCCATCCTTTTGTTCCCTTCTCTCTATTCAGACTAGAACCCCAGGGTGGAGCTTAGCAATCTCTGTCCTGCCCATAGACTTGATCCTTTGCCCCACTGCCCTGTCTTACCAGCCCATCCTGGATCCTTCCAACTAGCCAGCATCTTGGTTCCTTACCCCTATTCCCAGAGAAAAATCCCACAACCACAGAGAATGATGCCACTGTAAATGCGTAGTTTCCAACCTCAACTGGCCCCACGCTGTATCACAGACTCCCTCGGACATACAAGCACTGCCTGATATTCCATATACAACCCAAAAATAAGATTCTGATTGGCTCAGCCTGCCCCTACTTGGGTGGAGCTTTGTCCTAGGGGAGAGAGTGCATGTTTGCTTAACTCCCCTCCTGGAAACCCAATGAAATGAACGAAGAGCGAAACTCTAGTTTTAATACAGAAATAGCCACAAACCCAGTCTATGAATCTGGAAAACTATATACCACATATAATAAAACCTAAGACCAAACTGAAGGAGAACAATGAAATGGGATACATTTCTCTCAAAAGCACAGCCGACATGAAAGTTTTGAAGAACACCACTGAAGTCATTAACTTGGAGAAAGAATACAGGACAAGGTGAGCCCTTTAAGAAGCAGGATACATCTGAACTAGAGTCATCTTCATGCCTCAGAATGGTTGGAAAGGTGAGGTTGAAAAGGGGGGATCATTTTCCCAGGCATCTGGTGGTCAATCTAAGCAGGCCAGAGAAGTAACAGGCAAGGAATAGTCTAATCTGAGGGGAGCCCCCACCAGATAGGATCTTGCAATTAACTGATTCAATAGAGATTAACTGTCCCAGCTCGCCCTGCCCCATAAGGCCACAGCCACCATCACTCCACAAACCCTCTTCCTGATCCCCCAAACAGCTAAGTATCTCAATAAAAATTTAAATCAGCTAGTACCCAACTCCCCTCTCTTGTCCTAAAGGATGAACAGAACTGATTAAATATAAGCCAACAGAATTCAGCAGCACATTAAGGAAAACAAACTGATGTTATAATGGGATCACTTTCTAGTTAAAAATTTAGTTGTCAGATCTGAAAAAATTTTTCACATAAAAATTTAGCCTTATTCTAGGAATACATGAACAGTTTGAAATTAAGAAATCTATAAATGTAGTTCATTATATTAACGGGACAAAAGAGAAAAAGAATTATTAGGAAAGATGTCAACAGACACTTTTTTAAAGCCTGCATTATGCTCTAGTGGAGGAACTCCAGAAGCATCCCCATTGAAGTCAGGAAAGCAAACACTTGCATAAAATGCTATTATTATTAATGTTGAATAATGTTTTGAGGTATAAGCCAATGCAACCAGATAAAATTTTAGAAAAAAATAGCAAAAGCAAAAGTATCAGGCTTTGCCAGTGCCAAAGTTGGGTACCCATAAACACAAAAACTCTGGTTGAAAAACTATTAATATTAAAAATATTAGAATTCAACATGGTGACTACAAAAACTAACATTCACCAAAACAATAGCGTTCCTATAAATAACCAGTAAGAATGTATCATGGGAGAAATATTCTACTAACAACAGCAACTGAAAATTTATTCTTAGCAAAGACTGTTAAGACCTAAAAAAATTACAAAACTCTATGAAGAGACATAAAGGATGACTCAATACTGCAGAAATGTCAATTTTTCCCAAACTATAAGTTGAAGTATAACTCAAAAAACCTTTAACCTGACAAAATTAAAATCCATCTGTTAAGACAAACATGTAAACATAGCCAGAAGAATTTTGAAAAAGCAGCACAGTAAGAGGGAGTTACTATGCACCTATTTAATACTAATACTAAAATATTATCAGAAAACCATTATAATTAAAATGGTGTCTCCTCTGCCATAGAACTAGACAGGCAAACCACTGGAATAAAGACCCAAATATATATAGTAATTCTGAATTCAAAGAAAAGAGGGGCATTTTACATCAGCAAAAAACAAATTATTCAATAACTGGTACTAGAAAAGCTGGGGATAAAAAAGCTAGATCATTGCAACAAAATCCTCGACATCAAAATAAAGTTCCAGAGGGGTCAAAGATATAAAAACAAGAAAGGAAACAAAACAAAAAACCAGAAATGATCCACAAAAGCTAAACATGTTTTAGTCACAAAGTGAACAGGCTCTTCTAAGCCTGAGCTACATTCAGAATCTATAAGGCCACAGATTCATAATTTAACCAGATTATATACAAACTGAAAACCACTGGGGGCTGTCCCAGGAGATCCAAGCAAGATGGCAGGAACACTGGCATAATTTTACCATGTCCCCATACCTTCCCCCAAGGTATCCAGGAAACACACATACAAATGATACAGAAAACACACAGTAAATATCCACAACAAAACTACATACAAAGGTACCACCACAAACCCCAAAATATACAGGCGGATGGGAACAAACCACTACCACCTCTGAGGCCAATTTGGTATCATGATCTGTGCAAGGGCAGTATAAGCAAGCAACAGGGCATCTGAATGACCCCACCGTAATCACCACGAAAGCTCAGAGGACCAACTGGATAGCAGCAGCTGGACGTGGACGTTTTCACCCTCTCTTAGTGGGCAAGGGTGTGGAGTCTGTGACGAAAGAGGCAAGGGCTGATGCAGGCTATGAACTTTCAAAACCACACACTGAGGAGAAACTGTAGGAAATAGGATCCAAAACCCAAATTCTTTAAGTATATTGCTGATGTTGTGTAAATATTGTTATTTTGAGAACGTCATGTGTGGGAAAAAGCAAACGAATATTTAATAATTATGTGACATTTTAATTTACCATCAATTTCCTTGAGAGCCAGGAATCTCAATATGAAAAAGTGTAAACACAGCTTTAAGCCAGAAGACAGAAAAACACTATCAATTCTAAATTTGAAGTATCAGTGTAAACTCATAAAGCATTTTGTTTCCTTTTTTTATTATGATAAAATACCCACAAAATTTACCATTTTAACCATTTTTAAGTGCAAAGTTCAGTGACATTAAGCATGCTGATGTTGTATAACCATCACCACCATTCACCTCCAGAACTGAGGTACTTTATTTTTTTATACACACAAACATACACCACACAAACACACAATTCTCCCCGGAAGCAATGATCAAGGCACTATAAGTATACTGAAAGCCCAGCTTAGTCTGGCAATACCATTTCATGCTAAAAGAAACAATGGCTTTTTGGAGAAATGGATGATTCCAGATATGGCAAATTACAAAACAAACCTGAAATATCTTACCATAGCGGGAGGTTATCAAGGACAAACCGTGTCGAAAAGACTCAGGATCTCTGAAGAGGATTCCACTGGCCAAAGATAGGACATTTTGAGCATTAACAAGGATAGCAACCGTAACAGATCAAAACAATCTTTGTTCTACTACGCTAAGTGAAATAAGTCAGGCACAAAAGACAAATATTGTATGACCTTACTTATAAAGTAGAATCTAAAAAAGTCAATCTCATAGAAACAGTAGAAAAACGGTTATCAGAGGCTTAGGAGAGGAAGGATGGGGAGAAGGAAGATGTTGATCAAAGGGTTCAAGTCTCAGACTGCAGGAATAATTTTTCGTGATCAATATACTACATGGTGACCAGAGTAAACAAAAATGTATATTTCAAAATTGCTGAAAGAATAGGTTTTTAATGTTTTCACCAAAAAAAAAATAAGTTGGTGAGGCAATAAGTGCTAATTAGCTTGACTGAATCTTTCTACAATGTATACATAGATCAAAACATCACATTGTAGCCCATAAACATACACATCATCCATTAAAAATAAATAAATAGAATGTTTCCATAAGTTCATAACACTTTAAAAAAAAAACTCATCAGTCATCTTCCGAGGGTGCCAGGGAACCAACTCTACTTTGAAAATTGGTAAATAAACTGTAAGAAAAAAAATAAAATAAACTGTAAGAATTTGCCCTACTACCTTTCCTCTATGAACTATAATAAAAAGTAATGTAATAAGGTGAAGTCGCTCTTTATAGAAATATTATAGCTAATAAACAAAGAAGAAATTATTACAATTAAAATACCACTCCACAATCCCAGTAAATCACAGGATCTAGGAATTGAACAGCAAGGCTGCTAACACCATAAAAGGAGCAAAAACAAGGCAGGCATATCTCTTTAGAACAAATGAGATCTCCACTGACTGCCTGCTCAGGCACTACACCATACACTTTTCTGAACGTAAATGAAAGCAAAAGAAAAACTTACCTATGACAGCTTGAAAGACTGGGAAACCCAGTTGCATCACAGACATAGCGTTAAGTCCTGATGAATCAGTACATAAAAAGGTCAACGCCCATTAGGAAAAAATGGATAAAGAAGATGAATAGGTAATTCAAATACAAATTATCAATGAAAATAGTAAATGATAATCAACCCCTCAATAATTAAAATAGACCAGGACTGATGATAACTACTGGGCCAGCTAGGGTATAACCAGCATTCACATTATTGGTAGAAGTGTAAGTTAATGTAAATATTAGAAATCAACTTGGCTTTTTTACATTTTCAAAGTATATTCTTTGAGCAAATCCATTCCTATTAATTCCCCCTACAGAAATCAGAGAAATATAAAGACATGTACAAAAGCCTACATTATAATACTATTGGCAACAATGAAAAACATGAGAATAACCCAAACATCTGTTAATGGAAGATGTAACTAAACTATACAATGAAGCCATTCAGAAGAATGAGGTGAGCATGTGCCTGTAGACCCAGCTACGAGGAGGCTGAGGCAAGAAGATTGCTTGAGGCCAGGAGCTCGAGGCTGCCATGCACTACGATCGCATCTGTGAATAGCCACTGCACCCCAACCTGGGCAACATAGCAAGACTTAGTCTCTTAAAAAACAAACAAAGGCCGGGCGCGGTGGCTCACGCCTGTAATCCTAGCACTCTGGGAGGCCGAGGCGGGCGGATCGCTCAAGGTCAGGAGTTCGACACCAGCCTGAGCAAGAGTGAGACCCTGTCTCTACTATAAATAGAAAGAAAGAAATTAATCAGCCAACTAAAGATATATAGAGAAAAAATGAGCCGGGCATGGTGGCGCATGCCTGTAGTCCCAGCTACTCGGGAGGCTGAGGCAGAAGGATCGCTTGAGCCCAGGAGTTTGAGGTTGCCGTGAGCTAGGCTGATGCCATGGCACTCTAGCCCGGGCAACAGAGTGAGACTCTGTCTAAAAAAAAAAAAAAAAAAGTAAAAATGATGTCTATTTATCCTGAAAGCTCT